>CM062350.1:1582679-1839000 GCA_031216105.1 Dalbergia cultrata | reverse complement strand
TAATGAACTCTTTGATTGATGCATGCTGCATTTTTGCCATTGAGATTTCGTTTAACTATTATAGTTTGAATATTTCATTGTTTGGTCTGCATTTAAATTTGGAATGATAACAGTTGTCTCATAACTTGGTCTTGGCTATAGGACACTGTTTTGTAGCGATGGAATTTGTTAAACAAGACAATGCATAAGGCCCAAGGACCCGGTGACTATAAAAATCCCACTAGTGTATTTATTTTTCTTAATGTTGAGAAAAGCCTAGTAATTGTGACATCTGATTTCACATGGTACTGACTTCTGCCCAGGTTATCATTTTTCATCTTGTTGCTATGATGTACCTAGTTCTCTCAAGAGAAGCTGCCTTAGCAGTGAGATTAAATTACATAAGCCATTTATCTTATGACGTGGCATTACTGTATTCATGGCCTAAGCATAAATTGTTAAAGCTATCTGTTTCTTACTTGGCAATTTTTGAGTGGTTATAAAAGTGTAACGGAAAATGTGAGAGATTTAGGCATGCTGTTGCTGCACATGCATGCACATGGACCTACTTCTGAGTTCTGAAAGACTACAGTTAAGAGTTTAACACAACGCACAAACATGTACCAAAAAGAAGAGCGTCTAAAACACAACGACATCTGCTGCATGCCTGCAGTGCATGATGCTCTTTATGACACTTTTTTGGTTTTCGAACATGCCATTCTGCAGTCATTGTAGAAAAGTCGATTTAACAAATTCATATTTTAAAGAAGTATATAAGAGAAGAATATAATACTGAAAAGGATATACACCTAAAACCAAAAGGAGATATTCTCACAAGCTTGCAACTAGGAGTTGTCTCAATAATAGTTACTGCTTATTTACTATTACACTCTTTTTTTGTTCTTTTGTCAATATTCAAAATAAGACTATGTTAGAAAATCATTATTGCTTTGATTTTTCCATATGATTTGATAAACGTGCAATTTTTAAAAAAGTACAAAACTAATATTATTAAACTTAAATTACAGTAGCCAAATCGTTCCTTAAAAACTTTTCTTTCCGAAACACTTCACCCAAAATACTGATATTAAAGAAATATGAATGTTTCTTGGTCGTAAGTAACAAAATTCACATTGCAATACGTTTTTTTTATTTTGACATTTAAATAGTGTCCTTTTACAAATTTTACAAAGAGCCCAATATGAAAAAACACAGTTCATGTTGCAGCCCAATTAGAAAAAAAAAGACATGCTTGTGTTGTTAGTCTGCGACAATTCCGATGGTCAATGTTGCGAACTGCGAACTGAAGAAAACGGGAGATTGGTTAAGGGTTGGTTCACTCCGAGGAATTTTAATTGTAGTGATGTTCCGTTTCCCATCTCCTCTGGACACTTCGAATCCAATGATGAAGGAGTATCTATCTGCTCAGTGACGATGACTTGTTGTTTTGGGTGCCATTGGTTGAATTTTGAGGAACCCTTTTACGAGGGCTCTCAAGTTCATGGTTTATTCCTTGGTTGCCGCATAGGAATTAAGTGAAAATTGTTACTTGAAAAGAAGCTTGTTCACTGCTTTTGGCCTGACAGAAGCTCCACGATGTTGCAAGGGAGTGTGCAGAAGCATATCCAGGCATCTGGGGTAGCAACGATGCTTTCTGGATCCATTCCCACATTGAGGTGGATATCAACTTGGCCTCCTTTCTCTCAGAGGATGAAGCAAACAGGTGCTTTTCATTTTATGTATACTGAGTTTGTACAAGTTGGTTTGTTTTCATTTGATTGTTCTTTGTCAATTACATTTGAAAATAGAAAATAAATGGCAACTTTGATTTTGTTTCTGTTCATTTGGCTTGGTTGTTAGTTAATGAAGGAAGGGAACACTTGAATTTGTTTGATTTGAATGGATGCAACTTCTTTTCTGATTGTGTGTGGATTAAAACTGGCAGAAAATGAGATTGTCCGAATGTTTCGTTTGCCTAATTCCCGAGAAGAAAGGCTTAACTTTCCCATGGAAGGGGGATGGGATTCAAGGAATGCCCATAATGCTCGGACACTGGATGAGAGATTCATTCGGATTTTGAAAATATTCAAATGGGGACCTGATGCAGAAAAGGCATTGGAAGTGCTGAAGATGAAGGTCAATGCCCGCTTGGTTCGCGAGGTTCTAAAGGTTGATGTTGAGGTTTCTGTTAAGATTCAATTCTTTAAGTGGGCTGGGAAGAGAAGGAATTTCGAGCATGATGCAACCACTTACATGGCTTTGATTCGCTGCTTGGATGAAAATAGGTTCACCGGTGAATTGTGGAAGACTATACAAGACATGGTTAAAAGTTCGTGTGCAATTAGTCCTTCTGAATTGTCTGAAATTGTGAAAATCTTGGGCAGGGCTAAGATGGTCAACAAGGCATTATCTATATTTTATCAGGTTAAGGCTCGCAAGTGCAGACCTACAGCTAGCACTTACAATGCTGTCATCTTGATGCTCATGCAGGAGGGGCATCATGAAAAAGTGCACGAGCTGTATAATGAAATGTGTAGTGAGGGCCACTGTTTCCCTGACACTGTTACGTATGGTGCACTTATATCAGCATTTGCAAAGCTAAATCGTGATGACGCTGCTATTAGATTATTTGATGAGATGAAGGAGAATGGATTAGAGCCGACAGCAAAAATTTATACAACTTTAATGGGGATATACTTTAAGTTGGGGAAGGTTGAGGAAGCATTGGGCTTAGTCCAGGAGATGAGAATGCGACGGTGTTCCCCAACTGTGTTTACTTATACAGAACTGATAAGGGGACTGGGGAAATCTGGGAGGGTTGAAGACGCATACAGCACTTACAAGAATATGCTGAAAGATGGTTGTAGACCTGATGTCGTTTTGATGAATAATTTGATTAACATTTTGGGCAGATCAAATCGCTTAAAAGATGCTATTAAGCTTTTTGATTCAATGAAATTGCTGAATTGCACACCAAATGTTGTGACATATAATACCATTATCAAATCATTATTTGATGCCAAAGCTCCACCATCTGATGCTTCTTCTTGGTTTGAGAGGATGAAAAAAGATGGATTAGTCCCCAGCTCATTTACTTATTCAATTCTCATAGATGGTTTCTGCAAAACAAATCAAGTGGAGAAGGCTTTGTTGCTTCTTGAGGAGATGGACGAAAAAGGCTTCCCACCTTGCCCTGCTGCATATTGCAGTCTGATCAATAGCCTTGGAAAAGCAAAACGCTATGAGGCTGCAAATGAGCTATTCCAGGAGTTGAAAGAGAACTGTGGACGATCAAGTGCTCGTGTGTATGCTGTGATGATTAAGCATTTTGGAAAATGTGGGCGACTCAATGAAGCTATCAATCTTTTTAATGAGATGAAAAAACTTGGTTGTGCTCCCGATGTTTATGGTTATAATGCTCTCATGTCTGGGATGGTAAGGGCAGACATGATAGACGAAGCTTTTTCCTTGTTTAGAACCATGGAAGAAAATGGTTGCACCCCAGATATAAATTCTCATAATATCATCTTAAATGGCTTAGCTAGGACAGGTGGCCCAAAACGTGCAGTGGAAATGCTTACAAAAATGAAGAATTCTACTACCAAGCCAGATGCTGTGTCTTACAACACTATTCTTGGTAGTCTCAGCCGAGCAGGTCTGTTTGAAGAAGCTGCAAAGCTTATGAAAGAAATGAGTTCGAAAGGATTCCAGTATGATCTCATCACCTACTCATCAATACTTGAGGCAGTTGGCAAGGTTGATGAAGATTGTAATATGGAAGAGTCATAAGAGCAACCTGGTATTACGTTTTTGAGTGATTCTTCAATACTCTTAATCAATCATCATTTACCATTCTCCATTTCAGGGGCCTCTGTCTCAAAGCAGATGCCAAATCTGGCCCATGGCTGTTCCATTCAGCAGAGTGAACTTGCATAATTGTAAAAGATGATCTATCAGTTCAACGTTTTAGAGTTAGAAGGAAGAACCCGCGTTTAGATCTTCTCAAGTGTCTACACTTCCACAAGGATCAGCCTCTTATCCCTTTTGGCACTGTTTTGAGCTTTTGTTGCTCATATTGTAAGAAATTGGAAAGGAGGAAGACATTTGCATATATAAGTTTGTCCCAAACATCTCACATCGCTATTATTACTTCAGTTAACCAGCAGCATTGGTTATAATTTATTGTATAACTTGTGGACGTGAGAAGTCAGAACTAAGAAATCATTTTGCAGCTTTAACTGTCTATTGAAGAAAATTTGGTGGAGGAGGAATTGGAAGAAACTTACACAAGATATTTCTTGAGAGACTCTATCCAAGTTCTGAAATTGCTTCAAAGTAACAGATGTGGATAATTTCGTTTGCAAACAGCTGCATCTGTGAATTTGTTTGTGCTATTGGATGATTACTTTGCAAATTATGCTGTTTGCTGGTTGTAAAGAACCAATTTTCATGGTTCTCTTGCAAAGGTACAGTTTTCTACTTTCTGGTAATTTTCAAAGAGTTATATGCGTTGTATTGTTCACTAGGTGAGTTGAAGGACACAAGCCCGCAATCATCAGTTTGCTTCTTTGATCAAACCTAGTGAGTACTTTGAACAGTGCATGCTGCATATTGGCCGTTGAGATTTCGTTAAACTATTCTAGTTCGAATTTTTTATTGTTTGGCAGTTGAATATGTAATAATAACAAGACCTCTTTCTGAATAGATGAGGCCCAAGTACTCGCCACGAAACCTCTTCAAGTAAAGCATATGCTTTAGATCCTTTAAAGTGAGTATGTTACTTAAAAATGTAAATTGAAAAATGTTAACCTTGGATCAATAAAGTGAGAAAATGTCATACTTCTAAATTTATTGATCTCCTTACTTTACTATGTGAACTCACTTACGAGAGGATCCTCACCTAAAAATTATGGAAGGGCAATACTTAAATGGCTATACACGTAAAAAAAAGCGCTTCAAGCTTTGGTTACTTTTATTCTATATTAACCGTGGATTACTTCCATTATTCACCGATTTAAGCTTTTACTTGAGTTAACTTATTTAGATGTAGAAAGTAAATATCCGTAAAAGTTAAAATCACATGATAAATGATTTAGATTTTATTGACACGAAATGATGATCTAATGACAACTTTACTAATATTGAAAAACAATAACATGCTGAATGAGATAAACCTGTGGGTTCAAATATACCATTTATTTATTGATCCTTGACTTAGATTTAATTGCACACATTTTTTAATGAGTGAACTGAGAGGAGAGGAGATTACATTTGTCCTATCATATGTAAAGTAAAAAAAAAAAAAAAAAAGAACATGAGTAAATATATAAATATCTATTTTAAATTTATATAAAAACAATTAATAAATAAAATTCAATAAT
This sequence comes from Dalbergia cultrata, assembly GCA_031216105.1. Taxonomy (NCBI): domain Eukaryota; kingdom Viridiplantae; phylum Streptophyta; class Magnoliopsida; order Fabales; family Fabaceae; genus Dalbergia; species Dalbergia cultrata. The sequence continues at coordinate 1,833,640 of CM062350.1, read as the reverse complement.
ATCTCTAGGATCGAACTTGCAAATTTGGAATTTATATTTTAAGATAAATCATATTAATAATTATTGTTAAAATGTCATAAAATTTTAATACATTTAAAAATTAATATATATGGATTATTAATTAAGAAGCGGGCATTGGAAGAGAAGCAGCCTTAAGCACATTTTTCACACCGACACGAACCATCATGGTTCGCTCAGTAGCCAAATCCAATGTTAGAACACCATCATCAACTAACTCTCAAAGTCAAACAAAACACATCATAGTTGTCTGGTGTTATGTTGTGTGAGTATAAGAGAGTGACACCCCAAAAACCGAAACCAAAACCAAAATTAAAACCAAAACCATGGCCTTTGTGGCGGGGAGCTCTTGCTTGCTACCCTATCAATTCCCCTTTTCTTCTTCTTCTTCTTCTTCAGCGCCGAGAAAGTTCCGAGCGTCGTGCTGCTTGCACCAACCGCATGATTCAATCTGCAGCAGCAAGAGAGCATTTTTGCTGATGGGTGTCGCTGTTCTTCCACTCCTCCCATTCAGGAACGCCCCAGCTCTCATATCACCAAGTAACTTCAACCTCTCAAATTTATCTTCTCTCTTGGGCCTTCAACTCCCCCTTTTTTTTTTCCCTCTATCCATACCAATATTCTCAAAATCTAAAATTTTTCGTCCTTTTTAACCTTGAGGATATGAAAAAAAATTAATGGGTATTGAAAAAAAAAAATTCATCAGTTAATCTGACAGTCCCCACTGATTTGTCATTTTGTGCTTGTGACTTGTGCTATATTACATTTTTTGATTTTTTTTTTTAAAAAATTTGGGTAAAAGTTATAGTCTTCTTTATTGTAGCAACATGTTTAATTTATTCATTCTGCTTTCAGAAGAAAGTGAGGTGAAGGCTCCACAGAATAACAAGAAAACTGAGGTCTGATTGCTGTTGAGTTCTGATGTAAATGTTTGAACAGTAAATTGTTGGTTATCATACTTCTTCCATGGGGAAGTTCAATGTGTTCTCATGTGTTTAACTTCTATGGACAGAATGCACCTGAAATGGACAAGCCATCAAATTTCTCCTTTCTGAAAATCCTGGATGGAATTGGATTACTTTCTTTTGGTGTGATCGGTGCTCTCTATGCATCCGCTCAGAAAGAAAATTCCGCTGCTGTAGCAACAATCGACATGGTAAGTAAGTTTAATATGCACTTATGATTCTTGGAATGTCTCTTTTCTAAACAAACTCATAAGGAAACAAAGGGAAATGAATGAGTGTTCTTCCCTTTATCTTGTTATTAAAGGAACAGCCATGACTAGCTTTTATTTGATTTTGAATGGTTAACTTTTTCCATGAAAATATTCTTTCGAGTGTATTTGTTTATTATGTGTTAAGCGTTTTATATTTGCTGGTGAATGTGCACAGTTGAGCAGCAAACTGAAGGAAAAGGATGAGATGATTGTTTCCTTGAAGAGGAACTATGATTCAAAGTTACTGAATGAGCAGGAAGAACAAGCCAAGCTACTTGGAAAGGCAAAGGAAGAGCAGCAAGCTTTGATAAACCAACTAAATTCTGCAAACAGTATCATCACTCGCTTGGGGCAGGAGCTAAAAAGTGAGAAGAATTTGATTGGGGACCTGAAACTTCAGATTGACAGTCTTGAAACTAATCTGTCAGAGACTGATGCAGACAAGAAGGACCTTGAAATCAAATTGGAAGAAAAGCTAAATTCTATTGGACTTCTACAGAAAAGAATTGATCAGCTGAGTTTGAACCTCAAGGACAAAGAAGATGTTGTTCAGAATCTCAATTCATCCCTTGCAGAAAAGGTGTTGGAATTCAGGAATTTGAATTCTACCTACGAGCAATCCAAGGATGACTTATCCAATGTTCATCTGCAGATTCAAGGGTTGAAAGATGAACTACTGAAAAGCCAAGAGGAACTCGAAGCAAAGGATACCTTGGTGAATGAACTGAATTCAAGAGTAAGTTCCTTGACTCTTGAAAACCGTGATTCTCGGAGTAAGTACAAGGTCATGGAAAAGGAATACAATGACCTAAAATTGACTGCTGAAAAGAAGGCTGCTTTGGATGCTAAGGTTTTGAAAGAAAAAGAAGAGGAGGTTCATTGGCTAAAGGATCAGCTCGAACTTGCCGTGGCCGAAGCAAGCAGAAGCCAGGCCATCATTTCTGGTTTATCCCAAGAAAGAGATAGTTTAAGTGAGTCTCTAGAAAATGAATCCCAGATTGTGAATAATTTAAAGTACGAGCTTCAAGTCATCCAGGAGAGTCTTGGAAAATCAAGAAATGAGTCTGCTGAATTGGAAAAACGCCTAACTGAATCAAATAAAATGAATAATGAGCTTGAAGTTGAGATTGCGAAGATTTCATCTGAGCTCACTGAAGTTAGGGAGTCACTACAGAGCAGCCTTGATGATGCAAAACGTGGGGCAGAAATGCTAGCCGGTGAGCTTACGACAACAAAGGAACATTTGAAGAAAGCAGAATCAGAGCTTCAAAGCATGTCCCATGAACTGACAGCCGCACTTGAGAGCCGTGATAGCCTTCAAAGAGAATTAGTTGACATCTACAAAAAGGCTGAAACCACAGCTGAGGATTTGAAGGAAGAGAAGAAGTTAGTTGCTTCTTTGAACCAAGACCAACAAGCTTTGGAGAAGCAAGTCTCCAAAGACAAGGAGGCGCGGAAAACTCTTGAAATGGACCTGGAGGAGGCTACCAAATCACTGGATGAAATGAACAGAAATGCCTTGATCCTTTCTGGGGAACTAGAGAGGGCTAATTCCCTTATTTCTGGCCTTGAGAATGAGAAAGAGGTGCTTTACAAGTCCCTTGGAGATCAAAGAAATGCATCCAAAGAGGCACAGGAAAACATTGAAGATGCTCATAACCTCATCATGAGGCTTGGCAAGGAGAGAGAGAATTTGGAGAACAGAAGGAAGAGATTGGAGGAGGAACTGGCTTCTGCCAAGGGTGAGATTTTGCGATTGAGGAGTATAATCAATTCTTCAAAATCACAAGTTGTTGTTAGTAATGAGCAAGTGCAGAACAAAGATGAAGCTGGAAAAACAAAGGTCGCTGTTAATGCACGCAAGAGCTTCAGGAGAAGAAAGTCTAACCCCCAATAGCATAGACAAACTCAATAGCTTTGATTAGTAGAAACAAAAATCCCAATTAGGAGCATGATATTATTATTATCATGTGTTTAATTTCATTTCATGGAAGGCAGTTGATTTTGTTGCACTTTTATTCACTTTGTTTGTCATGCAATTGCAAAACATTTTCATGTTGCAATACTTATGTACAAATGAAGTAATGCAATAAGAATTGTCTTTGAACTTATGATGTGCTTGAGACATTGTGTGGACTTTTATATATATATATATATACAAAGTTTCTGACTTTGTTCTTAACAACAACATTAAATGATGATTTCTTTATTTTGTTAGTCGTTTTTATTGATCATTATTAAAAAATAAATGATAATTAATTTGAATATATCTTATAAAAGATTGAGTATATAAATTTATTTTAAAAGTAAATTACTAGTTAAATAATTAAATAAGTGGATAAAATATAAATATGTCATTCTATTTTATATCTTATTTTGAATATCTTGTTTATAAATTTGAAAAAATCTCGATAGATGATCTATAACTAACCATAAAGAGCCTATTTTATGAAAATTTTGTACATTTCGAAAGTTGAAATTGTTGAATAAAGAAAAAGAATAAATAAATAATTTTACTCTACCATGAGTCATTTATAGGATGATAATGCGTATGAATAAGAAAGGGACATGTCCCACATCTCTTGTCGTCATTTATGATTTTATCTCTCATTCTCATCTCTCTTATACGTCTTTATTTCTCATTTTCTATGGAGATTTTGAATTTATGTGGTATTAAGGGGTTTATTAACAATCTTCAAAAATAGAAAAATTTAAAAATATTTTATAATTTGAAATATAAATATCCATAATAACAACTACTATTAATGTAACACAATCCAAATTAAAATTAAAAATACATATATAATGCAAATATAATAAAAATAATTAAAAAATAAAGGTGTGTTATCTCCGTCCCTATCCTGTTTAACAAACAAGAACTTAGCCCCTATCGATCGTCTATATGAAGGCAAAATATGTCCTAATTCCCTTTCTCATTGTGGATAATTTCCACGTGTACTCACTTTCATTTTTTTTAATCATCTTTAGCTTTTTGTATCTTTTTAATAAATTAAAATATTTAATTTATAAAAATATAAAAATATATTCTCTAATTAATAAAAATAATAAATAAATTTAATTTATATGATTTCAATTACGCGTCCTTTCCTTATATATCTTTTTAATAAATTAAAATATCAATTTTAAAATATATGTTATAATTAATGTGTAATAATTAGTGGAAAAAAAATGTATAATTCTAATTTATATAATCCTCAATTATTAGAGTAGTATATCAATTATAATATTATTTTCAATAAAAAAAGTAATATAATTATTTAGTTTTGTAAAAGCTAATAAATATTTAGTATCATTTTAAAGAAGTGTAAATTGTGGAATTGATTTTATTTAAATATTTTATTGTCAAAAAATTGAAGGTATTTTAGTATGAAAAAATTATGGAATTGATAGATTAGAATGTTCAAGTTGTAAAAAATTAAATAGGATATAATGATACAGGTAGGTAGATAATTTTTTGTATTATGATTTTCAAAAATTCTAGATTTGAAGTTAGAAAAGTTTTCTCTAATCTAGTTCTCACTAAGAAATTTGCCTCCATTCTCATCCACATTCTCGTTATGAGTCCTCATTCCTCATTCAGCGTGGATATTTGAATTCCTATTGATATTTATGAGTTTATTAAAAAAAATTTAAAATACTTTAAACTTCAAAACATAAAATATCCATAATAATAAATACTACTAATGCAACATAACTATAATAGCTTTGTCATCATTAATATAATTATATATATAATTTTTATGGCATAATATATTGAATTACAATTTTTTTATGTTATTTTTTATATTACTTTTGTTAATAGTAGAGATATATGAAGTATGATTAGAAAAAATAATTGATAATTAGAAGATAAATTAAATTCAAAAACTTACTTTAAGTATTAAGATTATGAAAATGATAGGGTATAATTTTTCTAATAACACATGGAAGACTTTTTATGTAATGAGTGTTAAATTTTAGTATTAGATCAATAATTATTATATTTGATTAGGAATAAATTATCATATTATTATTATTATAATGAGTCTTAAATATTTGATTAAGAATAAATTCAGTGGAAATTGAATTTTGAATTATTATCATATTAAAATCAATTATTAGCAATTCGCTAACAATTTGAAATGTTGTTTTCTTTAGAAAAAAAAGTTGATTTTAAAGCTTATTTATTTTGGAAATATTTCTTTATAATTTTTTATATTACCTTCATAATGTGAGGCTACTAATGGTTATTAATTTAATTGTAGATCATAATTATATTGCCATGGATTCTCTTTTAATGCAAATCTTAATTTTTAATAATTATAATATTTAATTTTATTTTATATGAAAAATAATTAATAAGTGGATTGTAATTAAATTTTAAAAAAAATTTAGGTATAAAGATTGAAAAATGTGAGACCTAATGAATGACATCATTTATGAAAAACAGGTGTAGTATAGTAGATAGATTTCTCCTCAAAAGAGGGAATGATGAAGCATGCCGTTTAGGGCGCATGATGTGAATATCCAAAACGACCAATTTTAAGACTAAACGACACATGGCGTGTCAGAGCTAGCTAAGGGCAAATCTTCTTTTCTGGAAGCGCTAGCTCTCATCTTTCGCCAAAAGCTATCACCTTCCTTCTCCCCTGTCGTCGATCTCAATCTCGAGCAATTCGTCATTCCCAGATCAGGGTTTTCCAGCAACTCTCTCTCAAAATTCGTCACAAAATTTCGCTCCTTGCATCTCACTGTTCATCTCATCTCGGAATCTTCCGACAAAGTAGGAAACTTCTCACACGATTTTTAATTTTTTGGTTGTTTACGGTGGTTCCAATCCAGATCTGAGTGCGCATGTAGCTCGGTGTGAGCTTGAAAGCTGTTATCACATAACTGGAGCTTCTAAATATAATTCCTGTTTTGTTCGATTTGAGGAATCGGAGATTACAACGGGAGTGAGTGCAATGCAATAGCTTTTAGGAAATTATTTTTTCCTTTTGAAGGGAATTAGGGTTGATTGGGTGTTGTAAGTGACGGTGTCGTCGCCATGTTCTATGGTGCGGTGGTGTGGGACCCATGGCTCATCGTTGCTCAAATCGTGTGCCTGCAATGCTTGTACTACATCACTCTCGGGTTCTTCTTGGCCATCCTCGTTGGAACTCGCGTCTCTAAGATCAGCCTCGTCTATTTTTTCGATTTTGTCACGGTTTCCACCTCCACCCTCACCGGTTGGTGTGTCATTGCTTCTTTTATCCTCACCTCCATTGCAGGGTAAAACTTCTTAATCGTAGTAGAAATCATAATTTTTGAGTCAAATGTTAGGATATGCTTAATTTTTAGACAAAAGTTGTCGAAATTTTAAAAATTCAAAAGATTCTCTTTATACAATTTGATTGGCCAGAATTGAGTCGTCGGAATTGTGTGACATGCTATATTGAATCTTGGACAAATAAGCGGGTGATATTACTTCATTTCATCCAACAATTTCTATGATTTAGGTCTAAGATTCTGATAAAGATTTTCTAGCTGTGTAGCATCTCTCTTTTGATTATTAAGTTATTTTGTACAGTTTGTTATGGCTTGTGAATTGAAATTATTTAGTAGCTCAAAGGCTTGGATTGTTGGCTTTTTTTTTATGCAGTGCAATGTATATGCTTTATTTGATTGAAAGGGCAAAGAAGTGCTTGGATTTTTCGGTTACTATCTACGCAGTTCATCTTTTTATATGCATTGTGTATGGGGGTTGGCCAACTTCTATAACTTGGTGGATTTTGAATGTTACTGGAATTGCAGTGATGGCTCTCCTAGGGCAATATCTCTGCATCAGGCGTGAACTCCGGGAGATACCAATAACACGATATCGTTCAAGTAAGTGCTTTCTCCTTTATGGGTGTTTGGCCGGCTAATTGGGCACATGTGGTTTGAAATTGTGCTTATCTGTGATATATTATATGTTGTATTATGTCCTTTTTAGTGTATGCTTTACCTGAAAACTCTGTCAAACTGAAATGTTAGGTAAACATCTTACTTTGTGCTATTTTATGTTGTTCGCCCCTTGATTTCTTTCCCTCTTTTGTTAATATTTATGCTTATAAGGAACATCAATTTATGCATTGTGTTTTAATTTGTCTGTAACGACCCAACTTAGGCCATGACCGGCGTATAGGGAATACCTTCCCTAGCAAGCCTTAACACACAATTTACTAGGAAAACGGACAATTTCCTCTGTTTCTCAAACAATCCCCAAACAAGAATTCAATTTGCAGTATCCCAAAAAAAAAAAAAAAAAACAAAAACAAAAACGACAGCACTTGGGCATCAAGCAGTCTCAGAATACGCCTTTCCAAAATATAACAATATCTCAGTATAGACCAATATGTATTAACTATAATCCAGATTAACAGTCCTACCGCAATACCAAATTAGTTTTCAAACTTTATTAAACACAATACCATATATAGTTCAAGCATAAAACCAAACTAAGTTTATAAATCCTACTATAACATAATCTATATAGTTAAGTAATAAAATCTGAAGTATGAGCATAACCTAAGACCAAGGACTCTGCTTGTGACATATGGATCAACTGACATACTAAAAAATACTATTTTTAAACAAAGATCTCAACTATAAAAGATTGCATTCTCAAGAAGGCTTACCATTTAGTATTGATTAATAGCTAAGCTGGAAGAACAAAACTAGTACTAGCACCTGTATCTGGAAAAAGGAAAAAAAAAAAATGAAGGACAATGGGGTGAATTTTGCAACTCAGTGAGAGACAGGATATCCGTAGTTTACTGGATGCAAGCATAAAACAATATAAACATAATAACATATATGCACTCAGAAGAATATGCTTTTAATCATAACATGAGATCTCTTAAAAACATAACTTTATGTAATCACATAAAACCAATAGGGAGTTATCTGAAGCAAAACAAGAATATGTCTAGACATGACCCAAGGTCATATGTGGATTAGCACCACACCTGCTAACTGGAGTTGGTCCATAGCTATATACGGGTCCAGACATGACAAAGGTCATGTGCGGGTTAGCACCTTACCTGCTAACTGGAGTTCCATGGTGCCCCAAGGCCAACGCTCGTGCCGTTAGCTACAGTTTCTACTTAGGTTCATTCTTAAAACATTTTCAATCACAAAAATCCAATTTCAATATTATAGTTTCATATTCCTGTTTCAATATCATAATTATAGACTTAAAAGTTCTCATAAATACAATCATTTGTATTTCCAACATGATTCCAATTCCTCATCGAAGGCCAAAATCAGTCGTATCGTATGCAAATTGCATAATAAAACATGAGATACCCACACAAATTCTAAATCATCTTCAAATCATGAAAGACTATGTTTAATCATTTCAAGCTAAGAACTCTTTTCTTTTATTTTCTTCGTTTATTTTGTTTTCCAAATCATAGTCTAACAATGACTCCACAACTTGACATAATTCAAATACATATATAATATCTTATAACCAAACACGAGGACTTCGAACCTTCCCATTTCATTTCATAAATAATTTTTAATTCAGATTCATAATTTCTCAACTAACTCCATGACTATTTATGAACAAAATCCATTAAGTAAATATAAACCACTTTAATAGCATATTTATAATTAAAATTTACTTTGCAAAAAATAAAGTGCAGATATACTATCTACTCACAACAATGGTTCCCAAGGAATCGTAGAATACTCTTCGAGCTATCAAAAATCTCTAGTTGACATCCGTTTGCTCTATAACTCTAGGAACAAGACAATAAGAGCACATGTGAGCTAACTACGCCATCAATTAACATAAATTATGTATAGATTTCAAAATCCCTAATTTCTAAAGCCTAGGGTTCCCAAGACCCCCAAGTCCTCCATAGCAACCATAGGAAACTCAATGAGATTACTTGAAAGCTATTGAGACTTATCCACTCTATCAAAATGAAGAAAAGAGGGAAGAACTACCTCAATACTTTGAGTTTGAAGCGGTTCTCTCTCTAGAGAGAGAGAAACCGTGGTCACATAGAGGAGAGGGACCAAGCAGCAGTTGCTGGCGGCATCCTTGTGATGGTGGTGGCGGCAGCGGTGGCTGGATGCAACAGCAGAAGGGAGACACGAGAAAGCATGCGGGGATGGAGAGAGGAAGAAAAAAGAAAGAAAGAAGAAGAGGAAGGAAGTGTTTTGGGGAGGGGGTGGCTGTCTGAAAAATAAATAAAGGGGGATGGTGGATAAGATGTAAAGCGCACCCCCCTTATGGGTGCACCGGTGGTGCCTATCTCTTTTTATTTTTCTTTGGGTATTACATTGTCATGTCAGTTTGATTATCTCATTGCAAACTGTGAGAGATGCTGTCATTCCAAGTTAACACCATCCATATATTAAGAATGTTCCTTCCCGTACTTTTTTTTTCCTTTCAAATATTGGGATTATGTGGATATAATCGTGCATTGCTAGCATTCAGTCTTATTGTACCTTGTGGAATACTGGAGGGCTATTTCTGTGATTTAATTCTTTTGAGTTCCTTGCAGATGTTTGATTGGCATAAGTAACTTGAGTCTTGAAGTCAAGAGAAAACGTTGGGTTGCTGGTCGTTGACAGCTATTGTTTCCATACATTGGATGATCCTCAAGATACAGCCCACGATGTGCATAAGCATGACACTGTTATGCAATTCAAAGAGCTACATTTTCCTTTGTATTCTTGGTAGTTCCAATAGATAGCATAGATAGCCCCGCGAGATTAGGTACACCATTTTTCAGAAAACTCCAGATGTCATGTAAGTTTTTCTTATTCTTTTTTCTCACCCGGTCACCTCCTTACTTTCGGTTAAGGTGATCCATTTAGGTGATGAAGCTTATATTCTTTTTACTCTATTGTGAGTTCTTGGATATGTTTAAAATCTTGGAAATATATGTTAACTTGTGCCATGTAACTTCGAAAGGCATTGTTTTGCCAGAAAGCAGAATGGACCTCTTAGATTTGTTTTTCACTTGTTGATTGATAAAATGTTTAGCTAGCTCATTGGTCTTCCTTCGTATAGTTTTCACTATTATTTGTTGAAGGTAGGGTCCCAACATCTAACCATTTTCATGTGAAAGGTCCTGTTAATCGTGTATGATTGTATGAAAAGAATCTTTATCATTTCATAGTTAGCCTTAATGAAAATATGAATATGTTTTGTTGCCTAAGATTGTAAGATACGAATGTTTTCCTTGCTTTCGAATGTTAGTCTTTATATGTGAATAATCAATCGAGGGCTGAGCCGAGGCATCAATCACCGATAAATCTTGGAAGTGCAGGCCGATGCCTTATCTATTAAAGGGTTGTTGCATCCTCTTGTCTATCTATCTACTCTATCTTGTCTTTGTGCCAGACAAGCGAGGTAGGCCTTATAGTGTTTTGCTCTGGAAATTCCTGATTTGTATGTTGTTGGGCCTCGGTGCCTCTTCTAGTACAACTTGTTGCCTAAATATACGTGTAACTTTGGGGTCTAAATCAGACAAAAAAAAAAAAAGACCTTTAGGGTCTAATACTCCAATTACGTGTTATCAGATCATTTGAAGTTATTTAACCATGAAAATAACTTCTTATAAGTTACAATCATTTGGATGATATCACACATGATTATATGATGGTGGGTGAATTGCAAATGAATATAGTTGAAACTCGCAAATTTTGTGACAGAAAAGTAGTCTGAAGTGCTGGAAACCATTTTCCCATTCATTCCTTGTTCATGCGTCAAAAGTTCTATTCACATTTTCCACGCAAATTTTATACAGGAATAGATTCATCAAAACACACCACTCTTGGATTGCTCTTTTCCTCTAAACAAAAGAGAAAATAGCTCAACTAACAGAAAATATATGAGCAACAGCTGCAGGACCATATAAGAAACACTCTTCTGAATGATCCATGCCCTTGATTTTAAAGGTTTCTTTTATATGTTATTTATGGATAATATCATTGTCAAGGTTTGTGCTAACTGGAACTAGAATGTCTCAGAAACTTGAACGATAGCAGTAAAAGCGGGCAAAATCTCCGACTGTTTTTAGTTTATGCTCATAACTTTGATGGTTTCTATTCTATCTGTTCGCTGTGCAGTAATCAAGGATGAGTTTTCCAGGATGATGAAATATCAGCCACGGCTTCTCCCACTGTGAGATAGACACCTTTCGATCCAAAGGAATCCAAAAGTTTTGACAAATGTAACTTTTCCAGCACATTTCCAACAGGATTTGCCAACACAAACTGCACCACCCAATTATAAACGTAGAGATTAGAAGGAAAACTTTGATAGCACTTTAGGCCTTTCTGAAACGTTTCGATTAGTGTATGTACCTGAAGTGATCTTTTCTCCAGCACTTTTCTAAGTTCACATAAAGTGTCGAGCCCACTTGTGTCTATGGAGGTGACAGCTGACAAAACAATATTGTTAAGTCAAAAGGTGCCTAAGCGGCTAAGGCTTACATTAGTGTTGGAAGTCCAGTAAAATATGTACCTGTCATCTCTAAGATTATGCACTCCAATGAACTTCCTGTATTTGCCTCTATGCGCTCTTCCTCTTCACGAATATATCTCAGTACCCTGATGCAGAAGAGACTCTCAATCAAATGGAATAATGAATGCACTCAGTGCTTGTGATATATCTTAGCAATACACTGATCATCACAAATTGACAATCTAGATATCTCTCTAACTAACCTTTCTTGAAGGTAGGTTGAATTAGCAAAATAGATTGGAGACTCAACAGCCAGAATGAGAAATGAAGGAACCCTTATAGCTTCTTTGTATTGGTTTAGGTTGTGGAATATTTGTGTTCCTGGAATATTCCCCAAAACCAAAGTGTTTGGTCGATAGACATGAAGCAGTATCTTAAAGACTGATATAGCAACCTGAATGTTTTGGCCAATGTAGTTTGCCATCAATCACATGGAAATAGCAATATCACGAATTCTGTATTTACTTTTGTAATAACAGGAAACAGATGAATGAATTATCAGCTCACCGCTATACTAAGGCCTATTGGCACTGAAATGAATAAAACCCCAATAAAGGAGCAGAAACAGGCCAAGAAATCAAGTTTGTCAACTTTCCACAATTTGTATGCAGCTCGATAATCTATTAAACCAATCACAGCTGTGATGATAATGGCTGCCAGAACAAAAGTTGGTGTATAGTAGAACAGAGGCATGAGAAACAGAAGGGCCACCAAAACAGCTGCAGCCATGATCATGTTTGAAACTGCTGTCTGTGCTCCAGCATTACAGCTAACAGCTGATCGAGAAAAGGATCCTGCAAGTATTTATACTTATGTTGCTTAACGTTTTCTCAAAATTCATGTTTCTTAGATAACTGATAGATATTCATATGGTCAAATGAGAGGAGAGTTGTGCCTGTTGTGACATAGCATGAAGAACAAGAGCCAACTAGGTTCATAATACCCATAGCCATCATTTCTTTGTTTCCGTCCACCTGGTAGCTCTTAAGGGCTGCAAATGTTCTACCTACGGCAATTCCTTCCTGAAACATTAAAAAAAGAGAATAGGGTGGCAAAGGAATAAGCAACAGCTAAATACAGCAACATTGTATGATATATTTAAGCTGTAAACATGTAGTTTGTGATTAATTGAATATGGGGAAATGCATATCAGAAGATTTCTGTGAATGACAATGTTTTAAGTGTTGAGTTGAGTCAGCTTACTGTGAGAGATAGGATCCCCGTGACAATGCCAGTTTTGACAGCAAGAGCTAAGAAAGGACCGTTAAAGTATAACATGTTTATTGATAGTGGATTAAGTCCCTTTGGCAATTCCCCGATCTGCCGGAGATTAGAAAGTTATTAGGAAGAGAACTCATATTATGGCATTTGTTATGTGTTTAAATAATCAGTGACAAAAGAAGGCTTTCTTACAATTTCAATTTTATGAGCCTTGTTTCCCAGAAGAAAGACCAAAATGGTGGACAAAATAACTGATGTCAACGGGGCTGCTGCTGAAACCCAGAATAGTTTTGGTCTCTTCAAGCTCTGTTGCAATCATTAAGAATTTTCAGATCTTGCGAAGAAGAAAATGAAGCCAAAGGAGACAAAACGGCAACCTATATATATTTGGACATATGAAGCCAAAGCCAAAGCAAGATAGAGAAATTTACAATTTGTCTTGTTGTCAGCAGGAAAGCAAGGAAGGTGAATCCCAGGACAATGGTTTTCCATGACCACTGCAAAAGTTGCTCCAATATTTTAGTGAACATAAACACATGTACGCCTACACTTGCAGCACCAGGACAAAGTCCCTTGCATTTCAGAAAACAAAAGTAAAACTCGAATAAATTTGGGTCATGATGGTGGAGCTCGATTCATACCTCGTCTCTGTGATCGAAAACAGAGATGAGTACAGGGCCTATTTGCATCTTGCTGGTAAAGTGCACTATTCCAAGTAACCCTTTAAGCTGCTGCAGTGACACTATGACCGCTGCACCCGCCATGAAACCCAACAGCGTTGCCTTTGACAGAAAATCAATTATAAAGCCTAACCTGTATGTGTGTTTGTATACACCATCCGAGGTTTATGTCATTCTCAATCATAAAATAGCCAATAAATAAGGTATACATACATGTTGCCATTTTTATTTTTAGTACCTTAATAGACCAAGAGAAGCTTGGAATAAACCAGCAAAGAAGGTGGCAGTGAAAGCCAACTTCAGATAGAGGGTTGGATGTTCAGTGAAAGAAACCTTCTCACTTAGCATTGATCCCATAACCAAAGATGCAATTGAAACTGGCCCAACAGCAAGATGTCTAGAACTTCCAAGCAGGGAGTATATCAACGGCGGCACAAAGCTCGAATCTGCATGATACAACTTGAAACGTTACAATTCATGTTCAAAGACAAGACTGGCCATATTACAATAACTCACTGCTTTGCGGAAACTACTAATACTAACATAATCCAATAATAGGTGGCAAGTTTGCAAGCTTCGCGTAACTGATTCCCTGCAATAAACAAGTGACAAAGTTTAGATGCTTTTAACCAGTGCAATGAAAATATATATCTGTATATTGTATTATAGTATATATAAGAGTTTAATTTCAATACATAGACAATATGTAAATTTTTTTTATACTATCATTCAAACAAATCATCCTATTTACATGACTTTTAAAGTAATCAGTATAAGACTTAATCACTTTTACCAGTGTGACAATACATGATTGAACAATGCACAGAAATTAAACTCTATATATGAAGGTAAAAGACAACAATAAAACAAAATTTTAATAAAATGGAAGTAGTTAAATTTAATAAGTAATGAATTGTGTAATACCATGATATAGTATTAGTCTACGTCTTTCCACTATCCTCTCTTTCATTAAGGTACTCAAAAAGTATTGAAAATATGAATCATTATATTATTGATGATAGGCAGCATTTTTTATTTCGATAGAAAAATGATGATATGGTAAAAACTAGTTTGCTTAAACTTGTTAATGCATGCATGTGTGGCTGGCTACTAAGATTATTTCTGAGAGATGAGAAAGGGAGAGACCTGAGGAATGGCGAGGCTGGCAATGGTAAGGCCAGCGATGGCGTCAGAGAAAAGAAGGGGAAGGTTGTAGTGGGGGGCCCACTGCAAAATGGGGAACAAGTACTGAAGAGCACGAAGCAACTTCCTTAACCATGTCTGGTTCTTGAAACCGGAGAATGGGGCATCCGGGAAGAAGATGTCAGAGAGCCTCTGCGTGAGTTTCTGGAGCGTGGTCCTCTCTGGTGGCAAACAAACTCTGTGGATTTCCATTGGTACAGTCTCCTCCTGTTCGATTTTGAGTTTGATGGTTGGGATGGTGTCATCATGTTCATGCTCATGCTGATGCTCATGTTCATTGTCATGTTCATCAATGCAACCAAAAGGCTCCACTCTGTTGTTGCTGTTGATACCCATTGCTATACCAAAAATTTATTACAGTTTAGTCGGTTGCTGTTGACAAACTACACACAGGTTCGATGCCTACTTATAGAAAGATACCAAGTGTGAGAAAGAGAAGCATTTCTGCCAAAAACTCACTCTGTCTGAACTCTCTGAAGCAGTTTACTTTTATGATGATGCCAGTTTCTAAATTATTTGGCTATGTATTCCACTTTTGCGCATACAATTCCGCAGTCTTCACTTGACGTAACTCCTTGGAACTTGTTTTTATAAATTCTCTTCGTTGTTTTGTTTTGTTAAAATTGAAACCTACCTAATTCAAATATTCAATCATCGCTGTATTTTGGTAGTTTTGATGTACTAAACGTTACAAATTTCTTACACAATTGTTCACTTACACATTGCCATATCAAACAAAATAAATTCGATTCACATTTAGGCTACTTTAGAGGTTATGGGTATAAGAGGAGTTAACCAAATGACCGTGTAAAATAATTTTTATAATAATTATCTAAAACAGGTGATAGCATAAAATTTTTAACTTGAAAATGGATTGAAATTAATCTCGTTATATTTTATTAAATTCTGTACAATATGATATACTATCTGCACCAAAAACTAATAACGCCTTATATATATATTGTGTTAGTATATTTGTCTAATATCAAATAATCATGCCTATTTTCTTATATTAAAGTTACTGGTGAAACAAGATCCCTATTACAAGGTTAAAACTTAACACCAACCAGATGCCATCTCTATCGTTGGTTCTTGTTTTTATGCCTGAAAAGCCGGCTAAGCTTTTATAGGTATGTCTTTTTTTTTTCGCCCTATTTGTATGTTGTTGGTCCTCAATGATTATGCTTTAATCAAATCAATAAAACCATGTAGCAATGGCAAAAGTTCTTTTAAATATCGCACCACTTTGATAACATAATAATAAGATTATACGATAAATGTATTATTTAATAGAGATGTCAAAATGATTTAATCATAAAATTTCTTTGAAAATGGTAGGGTTGGCTAATTAAAATAAATGGGTCCAACCCATTTTGGTTAGCCCATAAAAAATTTAAAAAATAACAAAAAAAAAAACCTTTTAATGATTTATTTTTTAAAATAAAAAATTTAACTTTTTATTTTTTATAATTGATACATACTCAATTTTTCAAATTCTATTCCATACTCAATAACAACTAATCAATTATACAGCATGCGTCACCCAACACATTACAAGGATGCTGTAGTAACGTGTTTTACCGTTTTTTATAATTTCTCTTTGTTGTTTTGGTTTTCTTTTTTATCTTCAGAAAATAAATTATATTTGTCACAGGCAGCTTCATTTTGGGCTTGTCTAATATATGGGCTTTGTTTTTGGTATGTTGTTTGGGTTTAGATAATAACTAAGGATCACTATCAGTATTTAATAAGTAATAACCAACAAACCCGGGGTGTAGTCGAGTGGTAGGGGCTCGTTCCCCCTTAACCAAGGGTCAGGAGTTCGATCTCTGCCTTTGGAAATGGAGAAGCTTCTCTGGGCCAGCTATCCCACCCTTTGAAGTGCCTGGCAAGCGAAGGGATTAGTCATTATTCTTGACGATAGATACTCTGGAGAGATTAAAAAAAAAAAGTAATAATCAACAATTTTTTAGATCTAAAAAAAAAAAGGTTTGGCCTCCGGCTTAGGCTCACCCCAACCCACCTATATTAACTGATTAAGCGGAGCGGGTTATGTTGGTTTAAATTTTTTTGTAGACTCAAAATTTTAACCTAACCCACTAAAAATAGCACTTTTAGCCGACCCGGCAGACCAAATCTATTTTAGCTTATCTATTAACTGAACAAGAATATAGTATCAGACCCAAAAAAAAAAGAAAGAATATAGTTCGTAAAAAACTGACACACAATATAATGAACACCCACCAAAAAAAAGTGCACAATTTTGTAACAAAAACTTGTCAAATAGAATAGCCGAAAACCATTTTTTCCATTCTTTCTCTGTTCTTCCATTACAAGTTCTATTCATATTGTTAACTAGAATTTTCTACAGGAATTAACTCATCAAAACACCTTTCTCTATTTCCCTCTAACAAACGACAAAATTGCTAAAATATAAGATAATATAACACCAACACTTGGCAAGACCATCAACCTGAGATAAGAAAGACTCTTCTGAAAGAACCAAACCCTTGATTTTCAAGGTTTCTTTTTTTGTTTTTATTTTATTTTTTCTCTCCTAATAACAGAAATTACACTGTCTCGGGAACTTAAACAAGAGCATTTCTCGCAGGAAAAAAACTCCTGAAGGTTACAAAAGTTTGATGGTTCCTACATCTATTTCCTGAGTCCTTGAACCCCATTTAAGGCTGAGCTTTCCAGGATGATGAAATGTCAGCCACAGCTTCTCCAACTGTGAGATAGACACCTTTCAATCCAAAGGAATCCAAAACTGTTGATGTATGCAACTTTTCCATCACATTTCCAACAGGGTTTGCCAACACAAGCTGCAAGTACACAGTTGTAATGTAGATATTAGAAGTAGAACTTAAGATAGTATTTTAGGCCTTGTCCAATCAATGTTTCAATTAGTGTCTGTACCTGAAGTGATCTTTTATCCAGCATCTTCCTAAGTTCACATAATGTGTCAAGTCCACTTGTGTCTATGGCTGTGACGGCTGACAAACAAAATTATTGTAAGTCAAAAATGTGCACAAACATTAGATAACTAGTGTTGTTAAGTCAAAAAATATGTACCGGTCATGTCTAAAATTATACACTTCAATGAATTTCCATTATTTGCTTTTATTCGCTCTTCCTCTTCACGAACCCATCTCAGTATCCTGTGGAAGGAGAACCTCTCAATCATATGCAATCATGGATTCATTCAATGCCTCTGATATACACACACACACGCACACACATATATATATACACACTGAACTTTAGCAATTGACATTATAGAATTCTCCTTAACTAACCTTTCTTGAATGTAAGTTGAATTGGCAAAATAGATTGGAGACTCAACGGCCATAATAAGAAATGAAGGAATTCTCATAGCTTCTTTGTATTGGTTTAGGTTGTGGAATATTTGTGTTCCAGGTATATTTCCCAAAACCGAAGTGTTTGGTCGAGAGACATGAAGCAGGATCTTGAAGACTGATATTGCAACCTGAAGATTTTGGCCAGGTTAGTTGATATTAATCACCTAGTAAAAACATTATCATGCAATATATATATATATGATAACAGGAAAGAGATTAATAAATTATCAACTCACCGCTACACCAAGGCCTAAAGGCACTGAAATAAAGAGAACCCCAAAAAAGGAGCACAAACAGGCCAAGAAATCCAGTTTGTCAACCTTCCACAATTTATATGCACCTTGAAAATCTATTAGGCCAATCACCGCAGTGATGATAATGGCTGCCAAGACAACATTTGGAGTACAGTAGAAGAGTGGCATGAGAAACAGAAGAGTAACTAGAACTGCTGCAGCCATGATTACATTTGAAACGGCAGTCTGTGCTCCAGCATTATAGTTAACAGCGGATCGAGAAAAGGATCCTGCATACATACATATACATATATTTTAGTAAGATTGGATATTTTCTCAAAATTGATGTCTCTTAGATAACTTATAGGCATATGGAAATGAGAAGAGAATTAGTACCTGTTGTCACATAGCATGAAGAACATGAGCCAGCTATGTTCATAACACCAATGGCCATCATTTCTTTGTTTCCATCTACCTGGTAGTTCTTGAGTGCTGCAAATGTTCTACCTACTGCAATTCCTTCCTGAAGCATAAGAAAATTAGGTGGAATAAGATTAAGTGAAAGTTGAACAAAGTGGCACAATTATGAGACATTTTAAGTATCTAAACATGTAGATGTAGTGAATATAGAATGCAAATGAATAATTTTCTGTGACGAAAGCTCTTACTACTAGTTTTGAGTTAGCTTACAGTGAGAGATAAGATCCCTGTGACAATGCCAGTTTTGATAGCAAGAGCCAAGTAAGCACGATTGAAGTATAACATGTTTGAAGATGGTGGGTTAAGGCCCTTTGGTAAGTTCCCGATCTACCCAAGAAAAGACACAGAAATAGTTATTGAGAAGAGCTTATATTTGTGCATCTCGTGCATTTTGAAAACCAATGATCAAGTATGGTTTCTTACAATTGCAATTTGATGAGCCTTATTTCTCAGAAGAAAGATTAAAATGGTTGACAAAATAACTGATGTCAAAGGGGCAGCCGCTGAAACCCAGAATAGTTTTGGTTTCCTCAAGCTCTGTAGCAATCATTCATAATACATAGATATTATTTAAGAAGTAAATGACATTGCAAAAGCAAATAGCAATAGCTTGTATATATGTGTTTAATGCAAGAAAGAGAAATTTACAATGTGCCTTGTTATCAGCAAGAAGGTCAAGAAGCCAAATCCCAGTACAACTGTTTGCCATGACCACTGCAAGAATTGTTCAAATATTTTAGTGAACATGCATGTATGCAGGTAAGTTTACACTCGCATAAAAAAGAACAAGTAACTTTCATTTATAAGTGACCCTTAAATTCCAAACTCTGGATATAATGATAGAATTATAGAAAGGGAGAAAAGATAAAGATATAACATCTTTTATTCTCCAAGAAAACTATTTTGGAATCTAATTCCCTTGCAAAATAGCAATATTGGAGTGCAATGATAGTCTTAATTCTTAACAAAGAATTAGTGCTATTAGAATGTTTGAAAGAGTTTTGTGGTGGGGAAATCTTATTTTCTTTTGTGGGTAGCGTTACACAGTATTAGCCTATAGGCCTTTAAAAGAAGCAACTCAGTAATCAAATGAAATATGGAACTACTTTTTCTGGCCTTTTGTTCCCACTTTGACTTCTGAAATTCAACTTAATTTTCAAAAACGAAAAGTTGCACTTGGACTCATCAAATAATAAGAGATGATTTGATATTTGATTCAAATTTAATTGAAATATTAATTTTTCTATTTGGGACTCATTATATATATATATATATATATATTCGAATTAACTTACAAAGCAGATTATGTGTTTGCAACTTGTTAAAAATGATTCGGATAAATATATTTTAGAGACTTATTTTTGCTACCCTTGAAATGATTTTTTTTACGTGCTTAATTTATATAGATTAAAAAAAATACTAATTTCAAAAATGAAATTTCTATCATGTCACGTCAACTTAAATTTATTAATAAAACGCTAAGAAGTGGTGGGAACTATGTACCTCGTGTCTTTGCTTGAAAACAGAGATGAGTACAGGGACTATTTGCATCTTGCTGGTAAAGTGCACTATTCCAAGTAACCCTTTAAGCTGCTGCAGTGACACTATGATCGCTGCACCCGCCATGAAACCCACCAGGGTTGCCTTTGACAGAAAATCAATTATAAAGCCTAACCTGTATGTATGTATGGATGGATGTAAGAAAGTATACACAATTATTAATCAAAGGTTTAATTTTTTAAATCACAATCATAAGTTCATAATATATAATAATAAACCATTAAAAAAACACGTAAGTAACCATATAAGTTCTTAATTTTCAATATTGCCAAAATTTTCATTTTATGAAAGAAAACAAAGAAAAAAAAACATTTTGAGTTTTTAAGTACTCGTCGTCATTTCTATTATACTATTTAATAAAAATGAAAAATGAAACAGAGGAAGCATCGTTATTAGTACCTTAATAGACCAAGAGAAGCTTGGAACAAACCAGCAAAGAAAGTGGCTGTGAAGGCCAATTTCAGATAGAGAATTGGATGTTGTGTGTAAGAAACTTGCTCACTCAACATTGATCCCATAACCAAAGACGCAATTGAAACTGGACCAACACCAAGATGCCTAGAACTCCCAAGCAGCGAATATATCAATGGAGGCACAAAACTCGAATCTGCATGATATCCGTACAAATTGAAACGTTAACACTTCATATCCGGAAAATCCACGTCTAATTCTATAATAATTAATGAGTTTAATTTTTATGCAATGATAATATAACTCATAACTAAGTGTCATGTGAAAAACTAAAAAATACTAACATAATCCAACAATAGGTGGCAGGTTTGCAAGCTTTGCATAACTGATTCCCTGCAATAAAACAAGACGCATAATCAAATTAGTTCAAATATCTAGATAGTACTATGAAATATTTGCATATATTATAAACACAATGATATATGTAACACTTAACGTTAGAAACAGAGATACATACATGTATATATATATATATATATATATATATATGTGTGTGTGTGTGTGTGTGTGTGTGTGTGTGTGTGGCCATCAAATTACCTGAGGAATGGCAAGGCTAGCAATGGTGAGGCCAGAGATGGCATCAGAGCGTAGAAGGGCAAGGCTGTAATTCGGACCCCATTGCAAAATAGGGAACAGGTATTGAAGTCCCAGAAGCAGCTTCATGAACCATGTTTGGTTCTTGAAACGGTGAAGTGGGTCATCTGGGAAGAAGATTTCAGACAACCTTTGCCTTAGTTTCAGGAGTGTGGTCCTCTCTGGTGGCAGCTGAACCTTGTGGATTTGCAACGGTGGCATTGGCATGTCCTCGTCGTCTTGGATTTTGATGGTGGTTTGTTGTTGTTGTTCATGGCAATCAAAGTGCTCCACTCTGTTGGAGTTCACACCCATTGTTATGCTATGTTATATTATGCTCAACTACTACTTTGCTTGGCCTTTTTTTTTGTTTTTTTCCTCTCTTACCAACAAACAATGTTTTGGTGCCAATTTATAGGGAGGGAGCGGAACACATTGCAAGAGCAGAGAAACATGGCAGGTGTATCATGTCTTCGTTATTGGGCACTTGTCAGGGTCACAAACATTTAGGGGCATATAGGTCACTTCGCTTAATGGTTTAGTACTGATTTGTCATTAACTATGTTGATTGTTGTTCGCATAATGTATGTAAAACTAAATGTTTGATTTGACATTCATTTTATTGTTATTTGGATGGACTTATTGAGTTGAGTGGGCAGGGACTATATGTTCGTCTAATCTAAGAATGCATTTCCTTACTCACGCCCTCTTTAATTAATGATCAGCTTATGCCAGGGGTCGTTCGATTAATTGTTGTGGTACATTAGTTGTACATTTGTACCCTGCGACCTTGACCAGTTGGTTCTCGATCTTTATGTTGATTAATGATTAACGAATGGATGATATTTAGATTTGCAATTACTATGCAGCAAATTAATTTCTAAAACACAGTAGCATGTTAGATAATTATACACGAGTTGGAGTGCCGTTCTTCACTTCCGTTACGAGTCTATAAAGAGAAAAGAGAGTAACTGAAAAAGCTCGTCACCGTTAAATTAAAAAAGATAATTTTTTTCAATCTTGATCTAATGATATCTGCATTAATAATTTAATACACGATTCTGCTTTCTGTAGAACCCAAGAAGCTTTTGGTGATGTATCCGTGTGTCCATTATATATATATATATATATATATGTACGCGTTCAATTAAAAAATAAAATTTTTTAGCTTGGACACGTATCGAACATGACTAGACACTACTCTAATTCATTGTAGACGTGACTTGAATATCCGGCGAACACGCCTGAGTTGATTTCTTTTTTTTTTTCAAATTTTTAATATCATCATAAACCCAAAATCAACCTTAGTTATTTGATTTTACATGTGCTGTTGATTCATTTTATTTTAAAAATTCTTCCATTAATCATAAAAAAATTAATTAAAAAGAAAAATTATACAAATACAGTAAAAAATTCATACAATAAACTAAAAAAATTATATATATCCATATTCTATAATTTTTTTGGTTTAATATGTGTCTGTATTTGTATCCGTATTATTTTCCGTGTGCATATAGTGTGTGTGCTTCTCAGTGCAGAACGGACAAATCAAGGAGAAAAGGTGGTTGTACTGGAGAAAAACAGACAAAAAAGTGCACCACTGCAACGCCCGCACGCACGTACGCACAGAATTTATCCTTTGGCATAAAGCTGTTATTGAACGGTGCTGATTAAATGGCCTCCATGGGAAAGTTTTTCCAGCTAGCTAGTCAGCAGTGAACGGCGCTTATGAAAAAATCACTTGGTAATTTGATACGTTAATGAATAACTTTTATTTGTCAAATTTTAAACAATTCATAAGTTTTGCACATATGTTCGTTTCATTTATAGACATAATACAATGAGTTTAATTCTTATGCATGAATAATATAAAATATTTTTATATTATTATTTAAATATATATTATCACATCAGTAAATATGATTAAATCTCACATTTACTATTTAAAAGTTATCCAAATAAAATAATAGAATTAGATGATAATATAAAATATTTTATACTATTAATACATATAAGTTAAACTCTAAATACAATTTTTCTGGAAAAAAAACCCTTTCAAAGTAACCTCAATATAAACGTATTAACAAAAACCTCATCAATTATGTATAACCTCATTAATTATGTCACTAATCCTAAAGCTACCAAAAGCTATTACTTAAAACTTTAAATGTCAAAACTTTAGTATACTTTACTCGGTTATCTTCCCTACTTCTTGCCCAACATCATTTGGATTTTGGACTTATAAGATGACGTGATATTCAAAAGGATAAATATTTTATGCATGATTCATGAAGTGGCATGTTAATGGAAATGTGTGTGCAATTGTGAAATAAGTTTCATTATTTCTACCCAGAGATTTATTTAGTACTTAAATCGATACATAATTATCATAATTTAAATAAATGTAAATTTACCAATGTAAACATGAAATTAATAGATTAAATTCATTAATAATATGGATCCATTCAATACCAAAATATATATATATATATATCCATTTTTAATTAGTATCGTGTTTATATTTCCTTAAATAAAATTTGTTTGTACTTATTTAAATGTCAAATTATTTATACACTATATGTGGAAAAAAAAAATTCTCTTGTAAAATCCTTTATAAGAGGATTGGAGATAAGAATAAAAGTCAAATTCATAGTCTTTCATGACTTATTGAGACATGTAGGATCTACCACTAAACTTTTATAAAATATGTATATATATGATTCAAAATTAGATTTAAAAGAATCAACGAGGAAATTATTCATTTATCTTGGTTTTCATAAAATCAATTGCAAGCTCGTTTTTCTATTGCAAAATAATAAATTAATAAATAAAATCAATTCGTCCAATTTTATGCTGAATTTTTCATATATATATATATCCTCGATATCATCTAATTGCAATTTTAAAACTAGTGTCAATCATAGGGCTTTAATATTTATTCTTATTATTTTATTTAATTTTTTACTTTTCATTTTTTAATATTTACTCATGTTACTTTTGTTCTTCTCCTTATCACATCCTATATGTGATTATTTTTTTTATTTCCAAAAACTTAAAAGAAATTCAGGTTCTCAATGATTTGTTTAAAAAATAAAATCAAAATTATTAAACTACTTTGCTAATAGGAGGCGATTGCTCACCTACAGTGGGCGGTCAATGCCTTCTGTTGGAGTTGTCTCAGTGGACATGTATGGATGCGACCTATGTTAAAAAATGGGATGCTTTTAACCACATTTTTTAAATATGATAAAAGTGAAAATTAAAGTGTGGCTAAGCGGCATCACAATCCCTGCTCTCCTCAAAGTCTTAGCCACCACCATCACCACTCCTCACCTCTGTCCTCCCCTCACCCACAATTGAAAAAACCCGAGAATTTCCATCACCTTCTTCAAAATCCTCCAACTTTCTTGGTCCAACACAGTAAACTAGTAATTATAGTAGTGAGAATTTCCAAATCTGTGCAAGATTTGAGAGCAAAAGAAGCTGGGAAGAAGATGTGCCTGACCGGGAGTTACAACATTGAAGATAACCATTTTGGGAGGAAAGAGAATCAGAATAATATAGTTCCAGCGGCTGCAGGTTGGTAAGCTCCCATTTCGTCTGTCTGAATGACAAAACCACGAGCTCTGTGCCTTTACCTCCTCCATTTCTTCTTCCCCAGACCCTTCCACCTTCCTTTCCCCATCATTGTCACCATCCGTTTCTCCTCCGCCTGCCTCAATCAATGGCCCACCATTGCCCTTACCTCTTCTTTGCCCTTCCTTGCACTCCATGTCGCAATCCCTCAACCCCTCTTTTGGCCAGCAACCATCGCAAGGTTGCTTAGCCATGCAGAAGATCCACCAGGTAACAACAACTTGTCCATCTCATCAACCGTAAGCTTCGCTTGGCCCGCAGCAACTACCGCCTTTGCCGTCGATTGGTACGTCAACCTTCATCATCGTGAAGCTGTAAGCTTTGCACGTGTATGTCGTGCTTATCCGCAGTTCAGTTGGTCTTCTCTGCTTCCTCTGCGGTTGAGACCATCACGACCCTAACCTATGCTGCACAACCATAGCCACCGATCCACCACATTTGGTTCACTTCATTTGAATTTGGTTTGATTTTGTGTTATTTGTTTTTCCTTTTTTTACCTTTCTGCTGTCATGACCCGCCTAGAGAATGTGACCGGCACGTAATGGATTGGATTCCCACGAAATTCTCTAATAATGTGACTAGCTAATATGCATAAATAAATTGAATATATTCAAAATATCTCAAGTTTAACTAAATTTCAAAATTCTAAAAATGTTTTTAATCATAAATCCTGAACATAAAACTGCGTTGAATCCATAATATAAGCCGAAACCAAACATAATTAAATAAATAGACCGAAATTCTAAAAATAACTAGAATGCATGTCCGGATCCTGCCTAAACAATTATTAAAACACTACTAAACTGACATAATTAATAGTAAGCTCCACTCCAAAACGAAACTCACCAAAAGATCAGTTGTGGCACTACTGGGGAGGATCCTGTGGTGCAACTGAATTTGTAACTATATCTATAGGGGGAGGAAAAAAGAGGGGTGAGTTTATCAAAACTCAGTGAGTGAGCCTCCACTCATAACCCGCATAGGACGACAACAAAAGTACATGACATATAAATGCAACTATTGTAAAATATTTTATATAATTACATATAACTGTACTAAAACAATAAGTTAACTAAATCCATGGCAATAACTAGTAGAGAAACATGAATTGTTATGTACATAAATATTTGAGCTGAATAGTTGAATCTAAGCCAATGATTAATCTGATAGGCACCTAACTAGATCCCATAAACGGACACCACACTGGGTTCCTTTTGTGGGTGAGCTAGTCCTCTAGTGGACCATTTGGTACCAAGGTTAACAGTCAATCCTGCAGTCGTTGCCTTGCTAATCTGTTTCTCACTATTTATTGGCTAAAAACTAATAACAACAAAATTCACTATCCTTATTTTTCATACAAAATTGGGATTCATGGAATTTTCTAGCTGATAAAATAAATTTAAATTATACATACAACAAGTGTGGTCCCATGAATTTTCTAAAATAATAATTTGTCATGATAACTACAAAATTATAATTTCTAAGATTTCTATAATCCATAAAAGCATAGTTCTTGGTATAAATCATTCTAAATTTCATAAATAATTTATATAATATGGGAAAATAATAATAATGACCAAAATTATGGCCATGAGCTTAAACCCACAAACCGTTGGTAGCCGCGAGTGTGCTTCCACTAATAACTTAACTCTGAGGAGCTGGAATGACACTGATAAATGCCAAATAATATAATGAAAACATAAACAATTGGACTTTGTTACCCAAACTGAGTTTGGGATAGTAGGGAGAAAAAATATTATGTGAAAACCATGCTTGACAGTACTCGGACTCACAGGCTAGATAAAAAGGAAAAAGAACTACTTAAATTCGGTGAAGATAACTTACTGGAAGAGATTAATCAGAGAAAGTTGAAAGGATATACTTTTTCTCTCTAGGGAAAAATCTTTGGGCGGCTAGGGTTCTTAGAAAAATATTTAGGAGTATTATGATATGCCAAATATAAACTAAGAGGCAACAAAAATTCAAGAACGGAACCATTAGAGTCTTGCGCATGCACAGGCGGTGATGGATAATGTATGCATGTTCTGGCTGCAACGATTCAAGGTCTTCTTCTTATATATATGATAATAATATAATAATACAACTCATGTCATCATGTTCTTGCATATTTATATATAATAATACTAAAATGACGATTCGTGCCTCCCATGTCATTATATATATATATGAGTGGGGATCCGTTTACTCCAAGAGTAAGTCTTGCACACTTATTCCATTCTATAACTCCTCATCCACATTGAATTTAATCAATCTGATAATTGATTTATGTTATATTATAATGATGATTAAGCATGTCAAATTTTTAAAAAATTGGACAACAATAGCCACATAATCTATTAATCAATATTTACTTGTATCTTCAAAAATATGTTATCCGTCAAAATAAAATGAAATGATGAACTATCAAATCATTTTCAAATTGTATAAAACTTTATATACTTGATTTACTTGATATAAACTTTAAATCCAAAGTTGGATTGTTGCAATTTCATGCCTAAAAAAAGTTATTAGATAGAGTAAGTATACCAAGACTTACTCTTGGAGTAAATCGATCCCTCCTATATATATATATATATATATATATATATTAATAAATAACATCAACAACAATAACAATAATAATAATAATAATAACAGCAACGATAATATATATGTATATATAATAATAGTAATAATAACTCAGATGCTAATAAATTTCTTATTTGAGATATTACATACTATCCCCCCTTAAAAGAGATTTGGTCTTCAAATCTAAACAACATACCTTGAGGTGGAAAAAGGTGGAGATATTTGATTTTCATGTCTTCAGCTTCCCAAGTTGCTTCTCCACCAGAATGGTTCATGCAGATAACTTTTACTAAGACTACCTTCTTTGAGCAAAGCTTCTTAATATGCCTATCCACGATGGCAATTGGTTCCAATTCATAGGACAAACTCTCATCAATTTGAATCATTTACGAAGTGAGCATGTGAGACTGGTCAGGCATATATTTCCTGATCATACTAACATGAAACACTGGGTGTATGGCTAATAAACTGGGAGGTAGCGCCAACCTATAGGTCACTGCTCCAACTCTCTCTATAATCTCAAATGGACTGTTAAAATGAGGGCTTAACTTTCCCCACTTACTGAACCTCACTACCCCTTTCATAAGGGATATTCTCAGAAACACGTGATCCCCAACCACAAACTCCAAGTCACGCCCACGTTTATATGCATAAGACTTCTTCCTGGACTGTGCTGGTAAAAGACGCTCCCTAATCAAATGAACCGTCTCTAAGGTTTCCTGAATTAGGTCCAAGTTTAGGCACTTGGCTTTTCCAAGCTTAAACCACCCGATGGGAGACCTACAATGCCTCCCATACAAGGTTTCAAACGGTGCCATCTGAATACTTTCCTGGTAACTATTGTTGTATGAGAACTCAATCAAGGGTAGATGATTACACCAGCTCCCTCCGAAATCTAGCACACAAGCTCTGAGCATATCTTCTAAGGTTTGTATTGTCCTTTCCGACTGACTGTCGGACTGGGGGTGGAAAGCTGTGATCAAATCCACACGCGTCCCAAGGGTTTCCTGAAATGCCCTCTAGAACCATGAAGTGAATTGGAATCCTCTGTCAGATATGATAGATACTAGGACACCGTGAAGTTTGACTATCTCATTGATGTACAACTAAGCATACTATGTGTCACGACCCACCTACAGAGTGTGACCGGCACATGAGGATTTGGGTCCCCACGGAAGTCTCTGGTAACGTAACTGACTAATATGCATAAATAATCTAAATTTATTCAAAATATCTCAAGTTCAACTAAAACTTCAATAATATGAAATTGTTCTCAAAACATAAATTCTGAACATAAATCTGCATAAAATCCATATTCTAGGCCAAAGCCAAACATAACAAAATAATTAACAGAAATTCTGAAAATATATCATGCATGTCTGGGGATCCTGTGGTACAACTGAAACTGTAGCTGTATCTGTAGGGAAAGGAAAAGAGAGGGGTGAGTTTATCAAAACTCAGTGAGTGAGCCTCCACTCACAACCCACACGGGACAATAATAAAATATATAACATATACATGCAACTGATGTGAAATACATTACATATATAATTACATATAAATTAACTGAATCTATGGCAATGACTAGTAGAGAAACATGAATTATTCTGTACATAATTATCTGAGTTGAATAGCTAAATCTGAGCCAATGGCTAATCTGATGGGCACCTAACTAGGTCCCATAAATGGAGACCTCACTAGGTTCCTTATTGTGGGTGAGCTAGTCCTCTAGTGGACCACTTGGTACCAAGGTTAACAATCAATCCTGCAGCCGTTAACTCGCTGATCTGTTTTTCACTAATTAATATAAAATAATTTCTTCATAAACCAAATAAATATAAAAGCTCTGAATTCATATAATTCTAACAATTTGACTGTAGCATAACTGAGATTCTAAAATCATGCCCAAGGGATCACCAACTTGTAGACATAGTGATTTCAGTAATCAATAGAATATGTATCTGACAATTGTTATGAATTATACTTTATTCAATACTTTCAATAAATCATATCTAATATTCTAAAATCTTCATAGGAAATACATAGTCTGAAAACATGATAATCAATATTTCTACTGTAAACATTAAACTAAGGTCTCCCAATTTCATAAACTAGGAAAAAGATATTCTATAACACGCAAGGTATCAATTATGGTCCCATGAGTTTTTCTAAAATGATTAATTTTCATGATAACTGTAAAAGTAATAATATTTTCTAAAACAGACATAATTATAACAATATATTCTCTTGACATAAATCATTTTAAAATTTCATAAATAATTTATATAATATGGAAAAATATTAATAATGACCAAAAGTATAATCATGAACTTAAACCCACTCATCGTTGGTAGTCGTGAGTGTGCTTCTACTAATAACTTTACTCTGAAGTATTGGAATGGTACAAATAACCAATCTCACAGATTAAAAGAAAGAAGCATCACAACATCCCAAGAGAGGATTAGCTAGGCTCATTGAAGCTCGGCCATGAAGATCATGAGCTTGACAAGAGATGAGTTCGGCCAAGAAGAGATTTGGTTTAGAGGAGGTGGAAGCAAAACTTAGCAAAATGAAACTAAACATTTCTTACACATACACACTCCTACACTCATATATTTATACACAAATATAATAATCATGAATAATATTAGTGCTATTTGTCTACACTTAATAATAATAATAAATATTATTAATGCTAACTACACTTAGTAATTATAATGTTAAATAATAATAATGCTAACTACACTTAGTAATAATAATTATAATGCTAGCTACACTTAGTAATTATAATGTTAAATAATAATAATGCTAGGTACACTTAATAATAATAATGCTAATGCTAGCTACACTTAGTAATAATAATGTTAAATAATAATAATGCTAGGTACACTTAATAATAATAATGCTAATGCTAGCTACACTTAGTAATAATAATAATTATTAATATTAGTGGCATATATCTAGACTTAATAATAATAATAACTAATATTAATGCTAAATACACTACTTATTATAATTCATATTCTAACTATAATGCATTAGCACTACTAATTATAATATCTACTCTAACTACAATGCATACTACATACATACTACACGGTCACCTATTCTAACTATAATGCATATTACACAACTAACTAAAATGAATATTCTATCTATAATGCATATGTATGCACACGGTTTGCTATTAACTATAATAATAATAATAATAATAATAATAATAATAATACCAATAAAATAATTTATATACCACTAAATTCTATATTTGGGATATCACACTATGCCACACTGAAGGTAGTTCTTACTGGCAAAAAGTGTGCTGACTTGGTCATCCTGTCTACTATTACCCATATGGAGTCCAACCCCTTGGTGATTCAAGGTAACCCAATTACGAAGTCCATGGTTATCCTATTACACTTCCATTTTGGAATATCTATCTTCTAAAGTAACCCTGCTGGCCTTTGGTGCTCAGTCTTGATTTGCTAGCACACCGAACACTTAGCCACAAAGTCACTGATATCTCTCTTCATACCGTCCCGCTAGAATAGATCATGATACATCTTAGCTGACCCTGGATGCACTGAGTATGCTGCACCATGGGCTTCTTCCGTTACTTTTCTTCTCAGTTCACCTACTATAGGCAAACATAATTGGTTCCCAAAGTGCAATACACCCTCGACATCAACTGAGAACTTT
This sequence comes from Dalbergia cultrata, assembly GCA_031216105.1. Lineage (NCBI taxonomy): Eukaryota > Viridiplantae > Streptophyta > Magnoliopsida > Fabales > Fabaceae > Dalbergia > Dalbergia cultrata. The sequence goes on along the minus strand of CM062350.1, from coordinate 1,802,192 downwards.
GTATTCTCCCCCTTACGAACATTTTCACCTAACTTAGCTAGCTTCGGATCTTCATCTTGTTGTGCCTTGATCTGTTCCACCAAAGTTGACTGAGCCTTGATGTGAGCAAGAATAGCCCATGTATCATTAAGGCCGAATTGAACTTCCTTGGCTTCTAACTTGTGGATATCTTCCACTAATAATTGCCTCACTGGCACTATATGCGTCAAACTGCCCGCTGACTTCTTGCTCAAAGTATTTGCTACTGCATTCGCCTTCCCTGGGTGGTATGATATCGTATAATCATAATCTTTTAACAACTCAAGCTATTTGCGCTATCTTATGTTCAGATGCTTTTGTTGAAATATGCACTTCAAGCTCTTGTGGTTTGTAAAAATCTCACAAGTCTCTCCGTAGGCAGTGCCTCCAAATCTTCAAGGTAAAAACCACTGTCACCATTTCCAAGTCATGTGTAGGGTAATTCTGCTCATGTTTCTTGAGTTGTTGTGAGGTGTACGCTACAACCTGACCATGTTGCATCAGGACACAACCAAGATCAACTCTAATAATGTCACAGAATTCCAAAAAATCACCTGCCCCTGAAGGTAGTATCAAAACTAGTGCTGTGGTCAAACATGTTTTGAGCCTCTAAAAACTTTCTTTATATTCTTCTGTCCATTGAAACTTGATATTCTTCTGTGAGGAGAGTAGGGATTATGATGCCTTTTAGCCACACTTTAATTTCACTTTTACCACATTTCAAAAATGTGGTTAAATGCATCCTAATTTGTAATGCCCACCTAGACAACTCCAGCAGAAGGCATTGACTGTCCACTGTAGGTAAGCAATCGCCTTGCAATAAACTTGCTAAATAGGAAACTAGTTAGGCAATAAGTTAAACCGAGAAAAATAAAGTTCTTTACTACATGCACCGTACAAATTGCTTTGCAACTAGTAGTTGGCTTGGACAAAAATAGAAATATTTTTTTAACTCATATGCTAGGTTATTTATTTTTGATATAGTGTTTTAATTTAACAATTCGTCATGAGATTGTGAAAAAATTTATATAAATATGATGTACAAATCTTACCATTAACGAGATTTGATTTAAAAAATAATTTTTGTTATTCAAATCTTGTCCTTGACGAGATTTGGTTTAAAAAATAATATTTTTATTATCCAAATCTTACTATTGGCAAGATTTGAGTTAAAAAATAATATTTTATTATTAAAATAGTGCTATTGATAATATTTAATTTGAGAAATTATATTTTATCATTGAAACTTTACCGTTAACGAGATTTGCTTTTAAAAAACCTTATATTCTTTTTTTTTTTAAGGAAAAAACCTCATATTCTTGTAAATAACCATAAAAACTCATATTGTGACAAATTATGACACAAGTCCCATAACGAAAAAAAAAATCCCATATGTTAGATACTATTTTGACCACTTACAAATCTGAGCATGTATGTATGCATATATATTGTTAATTTTAATTATGTTTTCAGTTACTGTGATTGATATAATAACATAATTAATAATATACATAAAATCTTTTAACTAAAACCATTAATATAACTAAAATCCTCATTGTTGATATATGATTATTATCTAGTTTTTACAGACAGATTTATATCTGTAAAGCAATTAAAATTCTCAACTGTTTATATGAAATTGCCCAAATGTCTGCATAATATCTAAAAAGTTATCTATCAATAAAAGTAATGTTGGCAAAAAGAGGTGTATATCTTCTCTTCACTTTGCCATAAACAAAGAAAATCATGATCGCCTTAGCAAAATGCTCCCGGAAAATCAAACCAATTTGATATATTAAAAAATTATAGTACTGAGTTACATTGTAGCCAAATATGTTAATATTGTAATGTAATGAATTGCCTCGATTTTTCAGCACATCTATTAATAAAGACCAAGGGGTAGTTTTCCCAATAACACAAAACTCGGGAGATAGTTCATCTGTAACAAATAACGGTCACCTCATGTATTGTATACTGTTTGGTGAATCCAGAAATCGGTTCTTTTCGTGATTTGGCCTTTATAAATTATCTCCTTTTTATTCTTCTTCTTCTTCTTTTTCTTTTTGTTTAGTTTTAGTTAATACAAAACCCTTCCATGCGGTGAACCATCCTCAAAAGTCCTTTTCCTTTTTCACTACTCCAATAATTAAGGCAAGTGCGTGAGAAGTTGGCAAGCATGTCATCATCAAGATCCTCTTCCAATGTGGCAACCCTGGAGCAGGACCCAGTTCGCTGAATATATTCCACTACATGAAGATCTTCTCCACATTCTTTGCCTTCTCTGTTTGAAAATCAAGAGATGGCTGCAGTATATGGTTGCGCTTTAAATTCTCTCACCCTGCTGCAATTCAGATCCAAACTACGGATTTTTTTTATTTTAATTTTTTGCAAACAAGTACTAATATTCGCACATTAATTGGACTGATAAAAATAAAAATATAGAGAATTATGCATTAATAATACTAAATTTTAATTAATTTATTAATGAATTTAATAAAAAAAATCACACTTATTATTTTTTTTTATTTCTTAGAATATTTCCTGATGACACAGATTTTAGAGTTGTTTTATTCTAAGGTAGAATTGAACTCTTGACACTTGGTTAAGGAACTATTATGTTATCTCAACCATTGTGAATCGTGATTTATTATTAATTATCTTATTAGATCTACTACATTATTTAGAAATAAATCAGTTTTTAATTATTTATACGTTGATTTCTAAATATTTGAAGTAGTGTACGAATTTGAAAAACATTTTTCTTTAAACACACAATTAGTAACACTCAATATCAGAAGCTCCATGGTTACTTCAAGGTTTGGTTGCTTACAAGTTGGGGCTTGTAAATGCAACAAGTGCTTGCTTCGTCAGCTTGAACACTCACTAAACAAGTCAGCCTCCTTGCCCTATCCATCTTTAACTGAAATTGTTCAAATAAATTTAGACCTACCCTTAACTCAGATATGCTCTTCTTTATTCGTATTAGTATAGGTGAATATCGAAACAAGATACAAAGTAGTTCTTAAGGCCAATAGGAGGTAACTAAGGTCAAGTTTCGTTAGGAAAATGTTACAGTTTATGCATTAATGGGAGGCAACAGTACCCCATCTATTTACACCTACCTTTAAGATTCACCATTAGAAACTCTACATCTGGATCTCCACTTATAAAGGCAAATGAATAGAATTATTATTGTCATCATAATTTGGCCACTAATGCTAAAGGGTTTCAGGATCACTTTGATTATTCATAAAATTGATACCATGAGCCCACCAGTAATCTAATCCCATCACCCTTTCTAACAGTAAAGGGGATTTCCCTTCTCAGTGCCTATCTCTTAATTGGTTCTGTAAATTCTTTCCATGGAGGCTCAATTGACTATTCCAAGTGCCGTACTTCCATTGGTAACAAGAAAAACCATTTGTACTCCTAATTAGCGACATAACGGTCATTCATATAAGGTTACCTAAAAGCGTTTCTTTCTTTGTGATTAATAAAATCTGAAAAAATGCAAGTAGATATATAGACAGAATGGACATTCCAAAGGGGTCCCTTCAACCTCTCAAAGTTAGGCATATGAATTATTGGTTCCTTTGTTTTCCTTCTTTTGCTAATAATTAAGTCAGTACTGTTAGTTCCCATGACTTGACTTCGTCCTTAACATAACGCAAATATTTCCTCCCTATACTATTTTCCTTTGTTTTTTCCCCCTTTGTGTAAGAACCAATTTCTACAAACCAATAAAGTTGTGTTGTACTTGTCTTAGTGCAGAATCATCCAGAGTCAAAAGTTTCTGCAGGTTCAACGGAACTCAACCATTGGTGATTCTCGTTCTCAATAGCCACTAATATTTTGTGAGGCAAGCTAGCCTAGATCGTCAGACTGGGGTGGAAAATGGAACACATGCTAAGACTTGGTGGATTCTAATTTCCGTTGTTCACTCAATTAACTGAAGGGGAAAAGGACGGACTAGTATACGCGGCGAGGGAGAGTTGCGTGTGATTGCTAAGGAAAAAAATTGCTATGCATGATCAATAAGGTTCCCACAATTGATGGATCAGATACTTTGGCCAATTCAAAAGGGAACACAATGGATGAACAGGATGCAATTCCATTTTTCTCTTTAGATCCTTTGTAGCAGCATATTGAAAGGTTCTCTGATGTTACTGTGAAGAAAAGAAAAGTTTGATGGGAACACATGGCTTGCCATCAATGACAGCTGAACTTAAAGATAGCTATATTATTGTTGCAGGTCAGCGTTGAGGTCCTAATTCTTACACATCAACCCTCCTTATATTTTATTTAGCAGACGGGAATTTGATTCCTCCTTTTTAAAATAATCTAACAGAGATTTTCCATTAAACCACTTTCTTCTTATGGCACTGAAATGAAAATGAAATTGAAAGGGATCTCTTTGGGGGGCTGGAGCAGGAACAAAACTTCTCTAGGATTCTCATCAGCATTCTAATACCACTTTGGTTTAAAGTTAATCGCATTCGTTGATTAACAAAGATTTGTGAAAAGTATCATGACTTAAGTGGTAAGGTAACTCAATCAAAAGTAAAATAGAACAATATTGTGTCAAATACAGAAAACTAGAAATTGATTTGATTCGCATTTAACAAAATATACATAGAACTATTAACAACTTTCTGAGCAGTCTGGATGCTTAATAAGAAAAAGAAACTCCAATTCAAAGAATGGTCGCTCGAGGTATAGATTAAAACAGCCGCAAAATTTAGCAGCGAATAGCAATACTACTTTCTGACTTTATTTTTCAATGTATTTTCAAAAGCTCCAGAGGGTACTCCCCCTTATTTTGAATCTATCAGAGAGAGAGAGAGGTCATGATTGGAGCTCAAGTATGATTAATGACTTTATTAATTAATCACTACAAAAAGTTTTAGCGTTCAATATGGTGGTCTGCTTTGTAAATCCCCCATAAAGAACAGCCTCGTGCAAAATTCTTCCTTTCCCTCCATGGACCATAGTTGTTGTCAGTAGAATTCTTATGTTTTAAGAACACATTTTAAGAGCCTTGCTGTTGCTCTGATCTATTAGTTATATGTCATTTTAGCCTTTATTTTCTTAAGAATACTATGATATGGTCCCAGAAAATTACAATATGAAAAAACGATTATCACACACTAAGGGGAGCGCATATCTCATATCCAAAGAGAGAAGCTAAATGATTATCACCAATGTTTGAAGGACATACCATTTCCTATTTGTTTCATACAAAATTGGTACCGAATAAGATTTTCTCTTTTCTCAATCGCTCACTCTTTGCTGGTCACTTTAATCTTCTTTACCACCACTAAATGGACACGATGACCAGCATCAATGCATAGAACGAGAGCCGGCGCAATAACTAGCTTGTTCTAAGAACATGTAAGAATTTCTCGGTCGGAAGATAGCAAATTAAAAGAGGCCAAAGAAGGGTTTGGTAGCAGTGCTTTGAGGTCCAATCAATTCGTGGTGTCTTCTACGTAGGAAATGCATTAAGGATTAGGAAGAAACCATGCCCGTACCAAGCCTTTAGTGCCATTTATGGACATTACAGGGGAGCTCAGATCAACCCATATTCAAAGAGATATTACATGATATATACGAGCTGTTCCGCATCATTACACATGAAAGAAATCCATGCACCTTCCACAGAAACAAGATATACATGAAACACATGGTCAACACACGATTAAACGCATTAGCTAGGAAGCCAGTTATGGCATTATAGAGTTTGACTAAGGTCGTTCCTTATTCTACGGGTAAGGGATATATGAAACTTGAATGGACATAAAGGAAGCTTTGAGAAACTTGTGAGTGGAGGAGTTTATTCTTGGAATATATCACATAGGGCTCTAAATATATCTGCACCTTTTTTTTTTTTCCCTAAGAGTTTCATAGATATAATGATTTCCAGTTTGATTCAATTTCAGTTTCCCTAAAACAGCACGCACTTTGGTTCTTAGCTGAAAGTCAACTTTGAAAGATCTTCAAAGCAAAACCGATCGTTCTATGCCATTAAAATCATAGTGGTGAAGGCACTCAAGACGGACACGTATGTTCCAAAGGCTTTTCTTTCTGAAACTAGGTTAGGATTTATGTGCCGATATTGCACATGTGGGCTAACATTTGGTTAAATGACAAAGAATTAATGCAAATGAAATTATGACCAAATTGCCGCAATTACAATTTTAAAAAAGAAAACAGGTGGCGAGTGTTTGTTGAGTGAGTCATCAATTGTTACTTAACAATCCTCTTAATCTAAAATTCCACTCACAATAATATAACTTATATTTTACACAATATTTAATAATTATTAAATACATTATAAGTAAAATTTTAAATTAAGACGATTTTTGGACAGAGGAATTAAGAGGGATTATTATTTCTCTTATTGAATATACTAAACAAGTTTTCGTATGTGCATATGATAATTTTGTCATTTGCTCTTCTCCTATTTTGTATCGTGAGGAGTGTTGGTTGCTATAATCAGAACAATGTGTGATGAGGGAAGGGCAACTTTGTTTTTTTATTAACTTTTACCCTTTAATTATATATCATCGTTGCACTTTATATGAAGTAATAGTGATGGTATCAGAACATTTGGAAAGAACACTTAAGAAAGGGTTGAATTAAGTATTTCTTAAAAATTTTCTTACATGTTTATATACAAGTCAAAATGTTAAGCTAAAGTTTTCTCTCAATTGAGACAACACATGGCTTACAAAGTACAAAGAGTTAAGAGTAATCTGAATACTGATTTATAATATTTGAATCAAAAATAATTTTATCAAAGAGTTATGATGAGATTGTCTACTAAAACAAGTTTAATAAAGCCTTTTGAGATCTAATCAAACTCGTAGTTTATAACCAACATGTTGTTCAAAACAAAAGTTGTAATGCAGGCTATTTTGACAATCAGTTTTATAAGATCATATTGTTAAACGATTTCAATTTCTTAAAACAAATGTTGAGAAATGTGACAGATTTGTTCCATGACGAGGAAGAGATAGAAAAGCTTAACACAAGTGTTTTATATCGGTTCGATTCTCTTAACTTAAACATCTAGTCCCCATCTTCTACGTGAGTGTATCCACTATAAACTTGTACAACCAGTACAAATACTGAGTATTCTTTACGAAGTTTCTTTAAGCTCAACCCAAGTAGTACTTTCAATTAGCCTCTCTAAGCTAAAACTCAAATGGTTTTTATCAAGCCTCTTCAAGTTTATCCAAACAGCTTTTCTTTTACAAGACAAAGCCTCTCAATGACATTTATGTTTTTAAATCAAATCAGTTGGTTTTCTCTCAAGAAGGAAAATATAACAATCAATACAACAGTGTGCTCTCATAACAATAAGATTAGATTTTTACCAATTGAGAGAAGAGAAAAATGCTTCACTTGGAATTTCGAATTTGATAAGAGTATAAGCTATGCGTTTCTCTTTCTTTCCTCTTGTTGTGAATGCTGCTCCAAGTCTTGCTTTTATAGGAGGATGGAAATTTTTTACTGTTTGATGGCCTGGAGTGTTAAGGATAGCATTTCTGATGAAGTCTTCTCTTTGAAATAAAAGAGGTTACTTCAGCTTTTCTCTCTTTTGCTGTTGTGCAGTCCATGATATCTCGGTAAAGGAAATATCTGTTGAGCATTAGAGAAGAGTTCTTTAACCATGTACTTTTGAACTTTTCTGATAAGACAACAGCACATATGACTTATTCACTCCAACAAACAATACTTTGTGAACTTCAATATTTGCCATTCTTGGCAAAAACTTTTCAGCTCGGCTTTCGTGTTTTGCTTCTAGAACCAATATGCTAATGTGCCATATCAATGTGTTGGTTTGCTCAAAAGTAAAACCATTAATATAAGTCAAACCTTTCAAGAATAAAGCTGAAACACTTAATATACATATTAGAAAGTTCACTAGGATATAATTAACCTATACCGATTAACAAAATAAATCATGCAAAGTGTTTTGTCATCACATTAGAATATGTAAACTAACAAATAACATTTTTGGCTCTTTTTCATCTTTTTCATTGAACACGTCTCTTTGACCCTTTCAACTTTCAATAATATAATATCTATATGATTTTGTTTGCTCCAAGAAAGAAAGTATACAAAAATTTGTTAAGAAGTTCGTGGAGATGATGATTGACAATTCTGTGGTACACTTTGTTTCATTCCGGAAATGAACATGTTAATTAATCAATCAGCAAATGAATTCATTTCTGTAAAAGTTACTTTCTTATTTCATGCTGATAATTGCAATCAACCTCGTTGTAAACATATCCTGAGAATTCCCGTAGAAACTGGACAATAATATAGAAAATTTCAATTAACATTCATGAATGACGTAATGTGAATAAATAATTAGAAATGTCATTATTCATTAACCTACCCAAGTTAACGTGTTAAATAAAAGTTTGAACTTGTTAGAGCAATAACTAATGGAACAATATGGCTTTGCAATATGTTATCTTATCTGACCTTATACAATGTTTGATTATAGGTAAATGGGTCGCTTCACAATGAATGTAAAACCCGCGACAATCAGTGAATAGCTTATAAATGACATTTTTAATTATTATTTATTTTTAGCCTAAGAAATTTGAGATGACGTTCAATAGAATGAAAGCTGTATACCACCAGTGGCAAAGCTAGAAATTTTGGAAGGGGGTCAAATTAATTAATATAAAATAAAATAAAATAAATTATCATGTAGAAAGTATAAAATGAGTCTTTATATAATATTTTTCATACAAATTATTGATAAATTGAGATTTATTTCATCATTTATTCTCTCTTTTCTTTTAAAAAAAGAGTCAATAATTTTCTTCTTAAACATCTCTTATATTCAATAAAAAAAAATATGCGTATCAATGTATTATTTAACATAAAAAGAACACTAATTATAAATAACTAACTAGTAAGTAGAAACTTCATTAAGTAGATAAAATAAGTTAATAAAAGAAAAATCTTAAAAAATATATTCTATAAATATTTATGTGTTTCATATTTTTATATCACATATGCTATTACATCAAAAGACTTTTGTTATTTATTATGCATACTATGTATAGTTATGGTATATTTTTTTAAAGAAACCATAGTATACAATATATATAATTATTCACATGCGCAAAATCCTCCCCCTCCACCCCTGGCCCCCCTCTCTTCTGCCTCTGTATACCAAGACCAATAATCACATTACTTTGAAGTAATTTTAGTTGAACATGTATTTATTTATGGGGGATTCTCACCTACAGTTGTTAGTCAATGGAGTTGATGCAGTTGCTTGTAATCACATTTCACAAATATGGTTAACTGTAAAATAGTGTGGCCAAACACATCTCCCTCCTCCACCTCCAGTCCTCCACCCTCACTCCCCTCAACCTCTGCCACCACCATCATCAACAACAACCACATAACAAAATAATGGGAATCGAATCTTGTAGCACAGCCAAACAAACCAACCCCATTTCTTCACCCAAGCAAGCATGATATCCGTTCATTCACAACCAGAGGATTCAATAGGATCCAAATCAGAAATTAAAAAAATATAAAATAATAAGAGAAGGAGGAGGAAGGAGACCGGCCTGCGGTTTTCCTTCTCTCTTGCACCGCCTCCGCCAAAGGGGCCGCCGTGGAGTGTTGCTACAGGAGGCGTCGGCTGCGCATCGAGGCTTCCCATTGAACGCGATTCGACCTCTTCCCTGCCAAGGTCCCTGCCGCACCATCATCCTTCCCATTCAGCTTTCCCCGCGCCGCCACGACCTCTCCCCTTTCAGATCTGAACCACCGCACAACGAACCAGCACCGCCACCTCAAGATCGGCTGGTTTCTTCACCTCCTTCTCCGTGCCGTCGTTCTTCCCACAATCGCAAAGACCAGCTGCTGCAACCCTCCTTTCATGTTGCGCATTGAAAGGGGGACCATCGGAGATGGCGAAGTGGTACGGGCAATCAGAGGATATGGGTGCAGCGGAGGTAGGAGAATGAGGGTGGTAGTAGAGGAGTGGTTCGTTGTGCCGAGAAATACGGCACACAGGGATGACCCCCTCCCTCTGTCTCTGCAGCCAGCATGGGCGTGGGCGTGGGGGTACAGTGGTCCACGAAGACCAACTTCAGGAGGTGGTGATCTAAGTCCAAGAGCAAGTCCTTGACCTTGTCGGAGTAGCAGGCTTGGGTGATGAGGAGCTTGGCCTTGGAGGCCTTTGCTTGCCTTGTGATCTCGGAGGGGGTGAAGAAGGGGTTCGTGGCAGCAGTGGTGGCACCCCAATGGGAGGCCCCTAGGAAGGCGAACACAAATTCGGGGGAGTTGGGGAGGAGCAACATGATCACGTCTCCTTGTCCCACCCCCAGTCAGCGGAGGGCAGAGGCAACCCTCCGAGGAGGCCGTGGCGGTGAGGCAACCCAAGAGCTTGCTGATGAAATCAGAACTATTCTTAGGGACGAAGGCAGGGTAAGAAGGTTTTAGTCATCGAGGATTATTGGATTGAGATGGGGTGATGGTGGCATTAGAGGAGGGGGACTGAGATGGGATGGAGAATGGTATTTAGCCACACCATCTCATCATTTAACCACATTCATGAAATGTGGTTAATTTCAGCAACTGTAGCGGGCACCTTTATTTATATAGTTGCTGATTCCACATAACACAAGTTTACAGCATACATTGCAAATGGCAAATACTGATGGTGGAGGAATTCAAAAGTTGATTGTTGGCGGATCCGCCGATATCCACTTTGTACGGTTTGCCAGGTTGCCTTGGCCACGATGGTTAATAGAGATTTGTCTTTTTTTTTTTTTTTGGGTTGTTGCCAAAGAAAAATTTGTTAAACAAGTCCTTGAAGTATTTTTGGGTCCACTATTTGAAGGGAATTGGAGTGCCTTATCTCTCGAGACTACTGTTGTATTTATTCATCCCTCCATCCTTGTTATGGGCCGACGAAGTCAGATTGGCCCGCCTCCACTTTATCCAATCTTATCTCATCCTTTTATGCTATATATTATTGTTCCATGTTTTATACTATGCTAGTCTTCGTGTCATCCATCTGGGTGTAAGTGCCTCACTGTTTATGTAATTAATGTATAGTTTGTCGTGCATTTGGTCTTTATGTAATTGATGTACCTTATTTCTATCTCACAATATTGATGGTGTAGTTAATACCAACTAATCATTGATAGTATAAACTAGCTGCGGGTTAGTTTGTTAACTCATGAACTGTTATTCTTGCTTATTCTACATGAGTTATATAATAATGCACAATACATTCCATTTTTTCTTGATCTACTGTCCTTGCACCTATTACCCAAAATATCCAGAAATGGAAAGCAGACATGACATCACCATCAAAGTCAAATAACATAATACTAATTTTAACCCCCAATATAATAAACTAGATCAACATCACTAATTATTGGATTCATCTATTTTAGATGACCCGATATCGCAGAACCACTCCCTAGGCCAAAGATTAAAAAAAAAAATTGTTTAAAACTATTATAAAGGGTATCTTAATCTCTGGGGCTTGACAGTATTGCAGGACATTAGCATGAGAGACCCTTTTTTTTTTTTGGGTCGAAGCATTCGCATGAAAGGTGGGGTGTACGCTGCGATAGAATACAATCTTCAACCCTGTTTTTGGAAGCCTTTGAATTCTGGACAAATCCATTTCTTAGAGCGATTGGGAGCATTGGTCATGGTTACATATGGCTAATGATCTTGAACCAATATGATATTTCCATGGCCAGGGATGGATCCAGGATTTAACTCATTGAGAGGTCAAAATTATAAAACCTAGAAAGTAAAGATATATATTTTTTTAACAACCATGGTTAAAAAAAAATGTTCTTTTGTAGTCATGATTGTTACAGTATTTAGAGAGTTTTAATAATGTTATAATTGTTTTTAGTTATTGGAAATTTCAATGACCGAATGAAATATTTCTACTATCCTTTGTCTAACTTGACACTTAGAGGAGTCTTTTTTTTCAAGGAAAAAATGTACACATTGTAACAATTTATCACTGCACCCAATAATTTAACTTGCACATCATTTTCTTTAACTTGAACCCAACCACAATAATTTTATTACAAGACATTTCCATAATATCTTTTTACATAATTACATAATATTAATATAGATATTCATTTTATTTTAGGGTTTAGTGTGTGTATATATATATATTATCACACTCAGTAAATATTGATCAAAGTTGTATCACGTGTTTTTTATTTAACAGAATTAGTTACTAGTTGTGTAGATAGTTTTCGGGATTTCATTGTATACATGTTGTACCATTAAGCTTATGGTACACACTCACTCTGTTGTATATATATCAGTTTGTAAATAATCATAGACACAGATTTCATTTCTCAGATTCAATATGGTATCAGTAGAAAATACTCACTTCCGCGCTCTCTTTCTTCTATTTCTCTAACATTTTCTAACAATCGCTAAACAAAAAAAAAAAAATTTTCCACTATTCTGCAACAATTTTTCACATGGGTTTCCACCCAATTCGGGGTAGTTGTCAAATGCCTGAGAAGTGATAATTGTAACGCCCGGGGACGAGGACGAGAAGTGATCGCCGGTGCAAAGAAAGCACGGACAAGGAGCGGCTCCTCGCAAGGTCCTTTAAGCAGAAGGGTACATGAATGAACCGATTACACACCCGAATGAGAGGGATCCTGAAACTGTATAGGTATGGGACTATACAGTTGAGGAGGGCTTATATGACTGATTTGTACTACCTATACAAACAAGATGCATCTTCTTCGGTAGCCTAAACTGAAAGAACTCACGCTTGCGTGCTTGACTTGGGGTAATTTTGGGATGGGTGACCTCCTGGGAAGTTTTCCTAGGAAGCATGTGAGTGAGGACAAAGCATGCTGAAAAGACCCATGTTGGTTTGTGGAGACAGTTGTCAATCCATAAAGCAGCAGGGGATGTTACAAATGGTATCAGAGCTTGCACCTCTCCCAAAGACGTGTGGTTTGGGACAAACCAGCGGAAGTCGGTGAGCATGTAACGCCCGAGGATCGCAGGATGAGGAGGATCGCCGGTGCAAAGAAGGCACGGACAAGGAGCGTTCTGAAGGTCCTCGCTTGAGGGGTACATGAATGAACCGATTACACACCCGAATAAGAGGGATCCTGAAACTGTATAGGTATGGGACTATACAATTGAGGAGGGCTTATATGAATTGATTTGTACTACCTATACAAACAAGATGCATCTTCTTTTTGGTAGCCTAAACTGAAAGAACTCCACAGTTAAGCGTGCTTGACTTGGGGTAATTTTGGGATGGGTGACCTCCTGGGAAGTTTTCCTAGGAAGCATGTGAGTGAGGACAAAACATGCTGAAAAGACCCATGTTGGTTTGTGGGGACAGTTGTCAATTCATAAAGCAGCAGGGGATGTTACAATAATGCTCCTGAATTAAAACTCCAAGCATTCTTAGCTTCACACGGCATTGAGCATCAGTATTCATGCGTAGAAAGGCCCCAACAAAATTCAGTGGTAGAGCGCAAACACTAGCACTTGTTGAATGTAGCCCGTGCATTATTCTTCCAGTCACATGTTCCCCTGTGATTTTGGGGAGAATGTGTTGCCACTGCTGCTTTTATTATTAACCGTGTCCCATCCCCTATCTTAAAACACCAAACTCCATACCAGCTCTTATATGGCAAAACCCTTGATTATAACAGCATGCGAGTGTTTGGCTGCCTTTGCTTTACCTCCACCCTTTTATCAACAAGACACAAATTCACACCACGCACGGAACCTTGTGTGTTTTAGGCTATCCCAGCCGGCTATACAGGGTATCGAGTGTACAATCTATGTACACATTCCTTCCAAATCTCTCGTGATGTTGTCTTCCACGAATCAATCTTTCCTTTTGCCAACCACTCCCCTAACCTTCCTTCCTTTTTATCTACTCAATCCACATCCACTCTCGTATTACCCCTTGCCACCAATACTCCGATCACCAACATACCTAATCCAACAAATAACTCACCCCCACCAACTGACCCTCCTCATTCCCAACTTCAGAATTCCCTCACCTTACAACAACCTCCCATTAGAAAATCTACCGCACCATCTAAACCACTCGCTACTTGCAAGATTTCGCTTATAACTCATCCTTGGACACACCATACCCTATCTCATCCCGCCTGGCCATATCATCGCTTCTCCCCTTCTTATAAAACATTTGTGAACAATGTCAACGCTTTTGTTGAACCACACTATTACCATCAAGCAAGAAAATACCTCAATGGCGCCAAGCCATGGTCAAGAGCTACAAGCAATGACCAACAATAATACCTGGTCCATCGCTCCTCTCCTCCTGGCAAGCAACAATCAAGATGGATTTATAAAATCAAGCATAATTCTGATGGGACTGTTGCTCGTTATAAGGCACGCTTGGTAGCTCAGGGATTTACACAACAAGCTGGCATTGACTATTTAGAAACCTTCTCCTCAGCTTGCTAAACTCACTCGCTCATGTTGTTAGCATCGGCAAAGCAGCCAATGTGATGGCATTTAATTCAACTTGATGTGAACAACGCCTTCTTGAATGGTGAATTGTTTGAAGAGGTGTATATGTAAATTCCTCCTGGCTTTTCTTCCACCCACCGCATGGGAAAGGGGGAGAACTTGACCTGTCACTTAAACAAATCAATCTATGGGCTTAAGCAAGCATCTCGGCAATGGTTCACCAAGTTCTCCTCTACTTTACTAGCTAATGGTTTTACCTACCAATGAATGACTACTCACTATTCCACCACGGCTCTGGCACCTATCGAGTTATGCTCCTTGTCTACGTAGATGACATCATACTAGCTGGAGCTGATATTTCTGCCCTTACCCAAGTAAAACACATGCTCCAATCTATTTTCAAACTAAAGGATCTTGGTGACATGAAGTACTTCCTTGGTTTGGAGATCGCACGCTCGAGTCGAGGAATCTACCTCTCTCAGCGAAAGTATGCTCTTTCCCTCCTTGATGAAACCGCTTTAGCATGCAAACCTGCATCTGTTCCGATGGAACCCAATGCCAGGTTAACAAAAGATGATGGAGAATTACTCACTGATGTCTTTGCTTATCGTCGCCTCCTTGGACGTCTATCATACTTAACCCTTTCTCGGCCAGACATAGCCTTCATGCTAACAAACTTAGCCAATATGTTTCCCAACCACGCCTCCCACCTCAATGCAAACCATCATTTGCTACGCTTTCATTAAACACACAGTGGGTCAAGGAATTTTTTTTCCTTCTCACACTTCCTACTCCGTCTCTGCATACGTTGATGCAAATTGGGGCGGCTGTCTCGACTCCCGCTAGTCAACTTCAGGATTTTGCATCTTCCTCGGTGAAGCCTTGATCTCCTGGAAGTCCAAGAAACAAGCAACTGTTTCTCATCCGTCCGCGGAATACAGGGCCATGGCGAGTGCCTCGAGTGAACTGGTATGGGTAACTCAACTCCTCAAGGACTTCGACATCATTGTTCCCACTGTTAAACTTTTTTGTGATAATCTTGCTGCCATACACACATGCCTAACCCTACGCTCCATGAATGTACCAAGCATTGACTGACATCGACACACATTGACATCGATTCCAAGCAAGCATCAATCGACATCATGACCAAAACCGCCGCCAACCGGTTTCTTCAAGTCATATCCAAGTTGGGCTGTCAAAATCTCTACAACCCACCTTGAGGGGGAGTATCACACTCAGTAAATATTGATCAAAGTTGTATCACGTGTTTTTTATTCAACAGAATTAGTTACTAGTTGTGTAGATAGTTTTCGGGATTTCATTGTATACATGTTGTACCATTAAGCTTATGGTACACACTCACTCTGTTGTATATATATTAGTTTGTAAATAATCATAGACACAGATTTCATTTCTCAGATTCAATATATATATATATATTGTAATTCCTTAGTTTTAAATAAAAAAGTTAGATGATAGAGCTATATTCTTAGGACCAAAAGTCTGGGTAATTGTTCCCTAGAGAAAAATAAGTTAAAGAGTGATTTTTAATGAATTTTATAAAACCTTTAAACATGTCATTTTTAGCCGACAAGTTTATAAAATCGTAAGAATTTCCAGTTTGAACTACAACCCAAAAATTGGATTTTGATTTGCTGGGATTTTGATTTTTATGATATTTTATTTTAACCAAATGAAGGTATTAACTTATTTACATTTATGCTTTAAAATTAATGAAGAGTAAAATAAATGAGTATTAGAATTGAGACAACCCAACCTAATACACATCAGTACTGGAACTACTGCTTAAGAAACCAAGAAAAACCATTTTAGTAAGTGATGCAACGGTCAGGGAACAGTAGGGCAGTGCATGGGACGATTTTATACTCTCTGGTAAGCATTGCAACACTGCATCGGTCAAAATTCCATTAAATACCCCATTTTCGGGATTTAGACCACCAAAGCACACCCTTCCACCTTATCTTTTCCAGAAACTGTGATTCCATTACCCTCCTACTCCATTTCTTCACCTTCTCTCAATCAAACTCCATATTTCTTCCTTCTAAAGGCTCAATGCATGTATAGATGTGGATTTTGTTAGCTTCTCTTCCAATATCTCATGTTCTAAGAGGTTAAATCTAGAGTTTTCATTTGCTTTTACGCTATGAGATTCTTTAACCATGAATATAATGAGGTAAGGCTATTTAGAGTTTTATTTCCTCTATGTCAAATATTATTGTCAATTGCTTCCAAGTGTCCTGTTGGTGCTATACCTGTTCATCCTACCCCTCCAAGTGAATGGGTTCACATGTGTTATCTCTATTGTAATATCCCGAAATTGGATGCCTTTAAGAAGGATATGCCTAAACATAGGAATGGTTGAATAAAACTCTAAAGATATTTAAATACTTAAAAAAAAAGAAATAGAAAAAAGGTTATATATAAAATAAATAAATCAAATAATGAATAAATATAAATCTCTATTTTAAATTTATGTGAAATAGCAAACCATGTAATATCTAAATTTTAAAAGAAAAATATCAATCCAAAAAAAAAATAATAATAATAATGTTGTGTATCAATCCTTTTCCATATCAATGTCTAGTTTTTATTTGAATTTGATATTTAATCTTTTATATAATATGATATTCAGTCTGCGTTATGGTATTTGATTTTTTTTTAACCTTGAAAATATTATCTTATAAAATCTATTAGATTCAATATTGCTTATAATTATCGTTGATATTTATATTTGTATCAGTATTATATATTATATATTTTGTTGGAATTACAAGAGATGAAATATACTATATTTCCTTTTTTCATATATGCTCTTTAAAAATTAATTTTAGTATAATTACTAAGGTCACATTAAGATTTATTTAGATATTTACTATTTATATTTATGGTGTAAATATCAATTAAGATTTGAGAATATATATATTATATAATATAATATAAAGTTTCAGTTGTGATATTAGTTCATTCCTTTTATCAGATATTGTAGTTATTCTATAAGGATTTGATTATTAGTGTGTGTGTGTGTGTATATATATGGAATATTTCACAGATATAACTTTCATAATAATGATATTTATTTGAAGATATTAGAAATTATTTGTATTTAAAATGTATTATGAATATGAATTGTTACATATTATAGACAATTATTAGATATTTTTAGGAACTTATTAATTATTGGAATTGACTGCAAAATTAGTTCATCATGTAAATTATTATTATTATTATTATTGTTGTTGTTGTTGTTGTCATCATTGTTGTTATGATTATTATTATTATTATTATTTTAAAATATAAACAAGAACACAGTGTGAATACACCACGATATATGTTATTTATTTTGAAAATCTCATTAGCTTTTTATTTCAATATATATATACAGATATATCCGTGATACAAAAGATAATTAAGAGATATGTTAAAGTAGTTTAAATTTAAATTATCCAAGTAGTTACAAAATATATGATTAGATTTAATCTAGATATTATCCTTATCTCATTGTTGTCTATATCACACAGTTAGTTAGAATATATCTATAGAAGACCTTTAACGTAATCTTATCCTTATGCTGTCAAAGTATAACCCATGTTCAGTATTTTGCAAATATCTTGAGTTTTAGATGTCTGATTGATGCGATTTTTGTGGCATTAGAAAGCTAACAGAATTATCTATAAGCGTTATTTCTAGCCTTGAGGCCAAATTCTAACCGTAGTGTAAGGTAAATGGTTACGAAAGGTTAAAACGAAAAATGAAAAGAGAAAAATGAAAAATAGAAATAAAATAAAGAAAATAAAATATGTTAGTGATATGTTTCACCTCTTGCTATATATTTGGCACATTATGGTCCTCCCAAAAGAAGTTTAAGAACCCTAGCCACCCAAGAATTTTTCCCTAGAGAGAAAGACGCAATTTCTCTCAATCCTCTTCGATTAATCTCTTCTAGTAGGTGCTTTCACCCCTATCCTTATATGGTTATGAGTTTAGCAAATCTTTAGATTATTGTGGTATAGTTTTCTCTTCTCATTCAATTCCAAGTCATTCCTTATTCTTGTCTATAATTACATAGCAGTTGAGAGTGCCATTCCAATTCCCCAGTATCATGCAGGCAGTGGTCAGGCACTCCCGACAACGAACGGTGAGTGGGTTTAAGCTCATGGCCATACTTTTGGTCATTATTAGTATTTCTCCAGCATTATATAAATTGTTTATGAAATTCTAGAATTACTTTTGTCAGACATATGCTTTCACAGATTATGTCAATTTTCAGAAAAATTATTGTTTTTCAAAGTTAGCATGAAAATCTTATTTTAGAAAACTCATGAGACCATATTTTATACCTTGCATGTTATAGAATATCTTTTCCTTATTTTATGAAATTATGAGATCTTAGTTTAGTGTTTACAGTAGAAATAATGATTATCATGTTTTTCAGACTATGGGTTTCCTATAAAGATTTTAGAACATCAGACATGATTTATTGAAAGTGTTGAATAAAGTATGATTTATAATAATTGTCAGATACATACTCTGTTGGCTTTTGAAACCACTATGCCTACAAACTGGTGATCCCTTGGGCATGATTTTAGAACCTCAGTTATGCTAAAGTCATATTGTTAGAATTATATGAATTCAGAGCTTTCAGATTTATCCCGTTTAATTGCAAGTTATTATTATTTTTTGATAATTAGTGAGAAACAGATTAGCGAGTTAACGGCTGCAGGATTGATCATTAACCTTGGTACCAAGTGATTCGCCAGAGGACTAGCTCACCCACAGTAAGGAACCTAGTGAGGTGTCCATTATGGGACCTAGTTAGGTGCCCATCAGATTAGTCATTGGCTCAAATTTAACTATTCAGCTCAGATATTTATGTACAGAATAAGTACTGTTTCTCTATTAGTTATTGCGATGATTTCAGTTAAATTTTTTGTCAGTTAAGTTATATGTATCTAAATATATAAAGTGTTTTATAGCAATTGTATGTATATATTATGTATTTTGTTGTTGTCCTATGTGGGTTGTAAATGGAGGCTCACTCACTGAGTTTTGATGAACTCACCCATCTCTTTTTCCTCCCTTTTACAGTTACAGTTGCAGATCCAATTACCATTCAGACCCAATCTCAGTAACTTTGCAGCTGTTCTATTGGTGAGCTTCACTTTATAGTGAAGTTTAAATTAGGATCATGTTAGAATAGAGTGCTCCAGTAGTGTGCAAGCAGGGTCCTCGGACATCATTTAACATGTATGGTTATTTTAAAGTTATGTTGTTTTATCATAATTTTATTTTATGTAATTTCTTCAAAGATCACAATTCAAGATTATTTATTTCATTTATAGGTTTTGGAACATTTAGATTAATTAAATATTTTATTTATTTTATTAGTAAAGTTTTCAAGAAATTTTGAGGAATTTATTTATTTATAATTTATTATGAGTATTAATTTAGTAATTTAATATGCATGATTTTATGAAAATAATTCTAGAAGGCTTCCATAAGGGACAATATCCCTTATGTGCCGATCATGATTTTTGGGTCATGACATCTATGTTGAGCATTAAAATTATTTTCATGAGAATATAATGTGTTTTTTGATTTTAGAGAAATACTGTATAAGGATTTGAAGCTTACTGTAGGATTGTATGTTTGAAGCTGTTGATTTTAGAGAATGAAACTTGTTTTGAGAAAACTCATTGGACCATATTTGTTATACTAATTTAAGATAGAACTGATGACATCTATAATGGTTAGAGACTTTTGTGATTGTTTGAATGGACTTTGGAACTAGTTTATATATATGATATAGTTTTAAAATCAGATATGAGAGTTAGAGAAAGAGATTGGAAATATGGTTTTAAAGTCTAATACATACTGAAATGCATACTTTGATGAATCTTTACAATTGGCTCTGATAACACATTACACCATGATCTGATATATTTCTTGCTTGGATAATTTAGCTTGAGTAGTTCATATATGGCTCGTTTGTACATTCTGCTAGATTGTATGTGTGCTACGCTTGAGGTATTAATAAAATTCATTGATTGCTTAACATGTTGATTGAATTTTATGGACTTGTATTATTCCTAAATGTGTGTTGCATCACTTCTCTTCTTATGCATGATTGCATGTTTGTGTGGCCCTATATTGTTCCTTTCTTTCTCATGAAAGAAAGAGATCCCAAAATTTCCAAAACTCATGCATTTCATCTTTCAAGTGAAAGGAATTGTAAATTTGTTCTTTTGAAATTGAAAATCTTTTAATGTGTCATTATTTTTCAAAAAGAAATGAAAACACAAGGCTCATCTGTGGAAATATGTGCATATCTTTAGGGGGAGCCTATCTAAAGGGGGAGCTTATCCTTAAAAGAAAATATTCTTATATTTTGCTCTTCCCCTATTATAAGTGTTTGCCATCAAGGGGGAGATTGTTGGTTTATATCCCCTAATGCGATGACAAAACACTATGTGTAATTATATAACTTTTAATGCGTCAAGTTTAATTATTTCTTGCTGAACTTTTTGATTAGTGTATTGAGTGTTTCAACCTTATCTGAAATTGTTTGACCCATAAAAATGGATTTGGTTTGGAGAAAACCAACTCTGTAAGCTATAATTTTGGCAAATTTGTGCTAGAAGAAGAAAAAGGAAATGAAGTGCAGAAAAATGTTTGCCAATAATAGCAAACTTCGGGTTCAATCACGCATTGCTTGCTGAAGTAACCAAGAAATATGTGTTGCCATCCCATCAGATATTTTGATAAAGCAAACAATTCAAAGGATCTCTCTCTCATATGTCCAAACGGACATTTCCTTTCTTGTTGTATTTCTGGACTACACAACACAAAGGAAAAAACGAAGTATAAGCTCCCTTCATAAAAAAAGGAGGACCTCATCAAAAATCATGTGTTGTACCTCTCCAAGCATCAAATGGTCAAGAAACTCCCATCCTCCAATAAAAGTTGATCTTGGAAGATATTCAAACCAAGAGGAAAGAACTAGAAATTGAAAGATATAATTCTCAAATATTCGAAATTCAAGCAAGAGCATTTTTCTTTTCTCTTAGCTTGTTATAGTTGTTATTATACTGTTCTAAGAGTGATTAAAAAGCTATTATATTGAGTGTTATATTCTTCTTGAGAGTGAAATAGCAAAATTTCATTTAAGCTATTAGTGTAAGGCTATATCTAGTGAGATATAAGCTAGTTGATTGAGCTTGAAGACGCTTATTGGAAATACTACTTTGGTTAAGCTTAAAGAGACTCATTGAAAAGACTTCTTGGGTAAGAGTTTAGATAGGCTTGGGAAAAGAATACCCAGTATTTGTACTGGTTATGCAAATTAACAATAGATACACTCATTTGAAGGATGGGGACTGGATGTAGGCTTTAAGTTTGAGAACTGAATCAGTATAAAAATATTTGTCTTAAGCTTTTTTACCTTTGCCTTAGCATATAATTATACCTTTCAAATATCATTGAGCAATTGTTTTGAAGAACTTGAAATATAATGCTTTAACTGAACAATTTCATATCAAGAGGTTTGTATCACAGTTTCTGTTTTCAACCACATCTAGATACAAAACACAGTTTTTACTAAGTTCTTTTAAGAGCTTTGTTAAAAGGTGTTTTTGTATACATTCTCATCTTTACTCAGCAAGAAAACAACTTCTTATTCAAGTTATATAAATTGTTAGTTATATCAGTTTCAGTTTACTTCAATTAGCACGCCTTATTATTGCAATCGTGAGAAAATTTCCTGACAGAGACATTAGTTGAATGTTTTAAGTTGTGTGTCAAGTGTGTAGGAAAATTTTTAAAAGAACACTTAATTCAAACCTCCCTTCTCAAGTGTTTTACACTATCAAAAGCTTTGCTTGTAACGGTCATCTTCTCAAGAACCCTTTTCTTCACATCAGGCTTGTCTTCTGTTTCCTCAACAAACTCTTCTTCTTTTTCTTCTTTGGTCAAGTCTTCAAATTGATCTTCAAAAAATAGCCAGTTGTTCATTCTTCATAGTTGAAAGAGAATATATTGCAGCAGCCAGTTGTGCTGAAGAATTCTTGAAACTTTGAAGTAAAAGCAAAATACTCCCACAATAATATTTTGTGACAAGTTTGCCATTGTGCTTAAAAAATCCAGTGTTTCATGAGAGATCAAAATATATAGATATTGGATTCCATAAGATTCGAGAATTGGTGGATGAGAAATAAGTATTGATTGATTATTGTTACACTGAAGAATAAGTTGCAGATATTTTTATAAAGCATTTAAAGAGTGAATTATTCTATCAATTGAAGAAAATGTTTGGAATGATCAACTTTGAATGCTTAATTTAAGGGAGACAATATTAAAAAATTTAAACCAAAGCATTAAATGCTCAATCTCTAGCATATATTATAGCCACCTTACAATATGCACAGAGACTATATTGTCAACATTATCATTAATGGTGGTTTTTTCATGCTTGCTTTTGCATTTAATGTAGTTGTTGAAGTTTTTGTTTTATTCAAGGCTTGTAGTCTATAAAAAAGGAAGTGTATGGACGTTTTATATGTGATATAGTGAAATAAGAAAACTCTTTCTTTCAGTTAGTGTATTACAGCTTTAGTTTTATTTTCAAGAAAATATTGAATGATTGTTTGGATCTTATATCATATAAAATTGATTAGTTATAATGTAAATGAATTATCATTCCATACAAATTTCACTTGCAATGTTAGAGTTTTGAATCTCAAGAAAAGTTTTGTCTAACCTTATCTTCAACCAGAAATTGCATAAGCAATTATCTAGACGAAACACACACAAAATTAACATCTATGACAATAAATAAAAATATACTTTTCTCTTGTCATTTAATTGGATAAACATGTATATATGAAGAATATAGGTAAAATCATAAGATAGAATTATATTCAAATGACGATATTTTATTAGTTTTCTCTCCTTATTTTAATCATATAGGTGGACAGAAATTTTTTTTAGAAAAAATATCCAAATTGATCCTTCACAAATATATTAGAAGACAAATTAATTCTTTAAATTTTAAAACTCCCAAATTTATCCCTTACATCTCATAAAAAAGAGGACAAAGTGGCTCCCCTAAACAGTTTTGTATGGAATTTCTTTTTCATTATATGGACCTACAAGGAGTGATCAATTTGTCTCTTTTTTAAATAGTGAAAAACTTAATTTAGGATTTTCAAATTCTGAAAAACTAAATTGTCCTTCAATATATTTTTGAGGAATTAAACTGGATATTTATTTATTTATTTTAATGAGATCACAGTCACATCTTCTCTTCTCTACCATGTTTTTCTCTTTGTTCAAATAATGAAAAGTTACAAAATCATCTCATTTTTCTCTTTTCTCTCCTCTAATTTTTTATCAATCCAATCCATGGGTGTTTTGGTAGTTTCCATTTTCTTTCTTATTCTTCTTATGTTTCAGTTATGAACGGTGAAGTGTTTATAACTAACTCAAGACAAAATTAATGGTGTCATAATTAATTAAGAGCAATGCTATCTTAACACCCAAAATGTGGGTATCTATTCAGACACTCACTTTATAATTATTAGATGTGATGAATATTAAAGATAAGTGGGGGTATCTATCACATTCAATAATTATAAAGTGAGTGTCTAAATAGATACTCACTTTTTGAATGTTAAGATATCATTTTCCATTAATTAAGGATACCATAGATAGGGGTATATTCACTACTAAAAAAGCGGTGACATCCCATGGTTTATTAACCACGCCTCAAGGAATGGGGTTAATTGTGTAATTAACTCTACGGTCTCACTTTCTACTTTCCCATGAAAAAACCCTTTCTCTTTCTATTCTCCGTGAACACTCACACAAAAAAAATCATTTCGAGGCGTTTCATTCTAATTCCAGAACATGAGGGTTCATCTCTTCAAATTATTTCCTCCATTAAAGCTCCATCTCTTCTAATTTTTCTTTCATTATCTCATATCTTCAAATTCACCATTTCCAAATTCGATTTCAATTTGTGAATCTGGTTTCACTCGTGCTGATTTTTTGTTCATTGTTTGTGATTTTGTAGATGTGATTCGAGCAATCTGAAGCTTCTTCCATGGCCGCTAGCAAGCTCATGAAAAATTTGGACTAGTTTCAGAGCTCCGCAAGTTCACACAGCTCTTTAAACTCAACCTCGATCTCTCTCTCGCTCAGTGCCTCTGCTTCATTTGCTTTTCGAAACAGCTTTTCAGAACTGCTACTCACTCTTAATTTCTCTTCATTTTCACTCTCATAGTACGAGATTCATTCACTTGTGTTATCACCAAAAAATAATTGGAGTAAGACCATGATTAGAAGACGTTTTGGATGGTTAGTCAAAGAAGAATATTGCATTGGACGTGTCCCATGGAGAAGTGGTTGCTTCATATTTAATTAGTCACGTGTCTGTGTGAGACGAAGTTACACTTAAATAGGAGCAGTTAATTATTGAGGGTCTCCCTACTACTGGCGCATATCTTCTGGCTCATGTGCCTTTGAATCAATTTGGTTGATTTTATTACCTAAAATTTATTAATTGGCCAAAATAGTAAAAAGTGGTGTCATACTTTTGTTTATAGAAAAACGTGGGCAAGGCTAAGGCGATGTAGTTATGATTGTTGGAATTAGCCGTGACAATGGAATCAGTTACTCACATTTATATGTGAAGTGGTCACGTTTGATGTTAGTTAGCTGTGAAGAGATGACAAATCAGCCGTGGGATGGTTAGAAGCAATTGCAGTTAGTTTTACTTCAAATT
This sequence comes from Dalbergia cultrata, assembly GCA_031216105.1. Classification (NCBI taxonomy): domain Eukaryota; kingdom Viridiplantae; phylum Streptophyta; class Magnoliopsida; order Fabales; family Fabaceae; genus Dalbergia; species Dalbergia cultrata. The sequence continues at coordinate 1,776,859 of CM062350.1, read as the reverse complement.
GACATGTGCTTGAAAGTTCACAACTATCTCTTGGATGTTATTTCTATTTAAAGGCTGAAGTTGACAGAAAAAGACATCTTTGTATCAACACAACTCAACTTTACATTTTATCTTTCCTTTTTCTTCTTGTTTTCTTTTCTTTTTAGTTTAGTTTAGGTGTAGTTTTCATCTCTAAATTTTATTATGATGTTTTGGCGTAAAGTTGTAATTATTCTTGTTCATCAATGGAATACAATTTCCATTCCACATATTGCCTTTGTTCAAAACTTGTTCTATAAAATAGTTGGAGAATCCATAACCAAAAGGTAGATTCCCCTCTTTGGTGTGATCGTCTACTATTCTTGGGATCAAAAAGTGAGTTTGTGTTCTTGGCTTTGTTTATTTTAATAGACTTAGCTGAACCCAAAAATTCATGACACAACAACTTATTCTTTATTTAGATCTATCTTTATATTTTTTTCATTTTATCAATTCTTTAATCCACTCATACATTGATTTTGGATTTCTGATGATTTACGAATCGATTACACAGACAATGAAGAGAATAATCTTATTTTCACAAAATCACAAAACCGAATGCACTAATGCTTCATGAGATTTATTAATTTTTATTGATTTAACTAATTATCGAGTTCTCGAATACATGAAGCTTCAGGAATTGAATCGTTTTACGAGCTTTATGAGAAATGTGAGCGTGTGTGTATATATATATATATATATATATATTGTTTAGGTTTTGGATTTGCTTGTTACTATTAGATCGATTGGGTTTTAGGCTGAGAAAATGAAATTGATTACTTGTTTAGAGCAACTTTTTGATGTATTATGTGTTGTTCTGTTATCAAATTCGAAATAGAAATTTGCTAATTTGTTGGTTTCAGGCCACTCTGCTTTGTTAATTTAAAATGATCTATACATAGTTGCAATTAATTACTCGGTAGCTTGTTTATGTATAGCGTTTCTGACCGGTGACTATAGCCAATGAAGGAACTTTTGGTAGATGCGAAGAGCAAAAACCACTGAGCATCACTTATCCTTCGCTGTTTTCACAAGAACTTTATGGAGGTAATTAATCGAGTATTGGATTTTATTTGTTTCTCTGCTTTTCATATATTTATACCTTGTGCATCTCTGGTGGATTTAGCCCTTTTCCATGCACATTTATAGCGGAAGAGGCTGGTGTTGGTCTCTGACTTTATTTTACAAATATCAAACAAAGAGAAGACCTTTTTGTAATATCAATTAAGCGTACATATTTGAGGCTATAAGTTTGCAGGTTAACTAGGCAGATTTGAATTTGGATTAGGTACTTACTAACTTTGTCACTCTGCTCAGTGGTATCTTGTTGGCAAAAATCTTGGTGGTTCCAACAATACTAGAGTTCTTGTGATGATAATAGTTGGAACTTGGAAGAAAACAAGGTATCTTCATTCTCACATCACTGTAGTATTGCTTTATTTTTTATTAAGTCTTCTAGGTGTAATAGTGCGACAACTGTTGATGCCTTGATGGTAGTTTCTTTTTAATTTATTTTAAACTTATCGCAATTGTGGACATGATACTGGTTGAAATGCACATGATTATGATTTAAAAAAACTTCTGAATCCTGTTAATGATTCGTGGCTTGGAAAGCAAGAGGTGAGAGGAGAGTTTTACAATAAGAAAGCAACAATTGTTTTTCAAATATAATTACTGGATGAAACCGATTAAGCACCAGCAACAATAACAACAACCTCAGCAACCAATAAAGAAGAGCAGGAGGGGACCACGGTCCCGGAGCTTACAGTATAGAGGAGTCACCTTCTATAGGAGAATTGATAGATGGGAATCAAATTTCTGGTTCGTATACAATTTCATCATCCACTGTGTTAAATTATTTTTAGTGTTCAATTAGTTCTGTATTGTTATTATTGATTATTGTTTGATTAGTGATTGCTGAGAAGGAATTATAATCTGTTGTGAAATTCAATTTTGATAATAATTTATGGCATTTGTAAGGTTTTTCTGTTTGTTGCTACTACCAATTGCTTATAGACATTTGTGTTCGCTGCTGACTAGTGACATTTGTTACTCATAAATTTTGTAGATGAAAGTTGAAGCATGAAAATATTATACAAATGCTTGATTCCTTTGAAAGCCCGCAGGATTTTTGTGTTGTCATAGAACTTGCACAAGTAATCATCTATATTTTTTGTCATGTTATTGTTTGACAGATACTGGATCTGTTGAACTCTTTAATCTTTTCGAAGTTTTCCATTGATCTGTGAAATGTGAACTTATTTAGACCTAGATGATAGTAGAATAGGCCAACATGAATAATTGGAAGTGTCATGCTGATTGTCATTATTCAAATTGCTATTTTGCAACTAATAGTGATGGCATGCTTCATTTCATTAACTGAGCAAGAGAACATAAGGCCACCAGCACTGGAGTCAAGCCAAATTCATAGGAAGAGTCCTTCCAAATTGTTAGTTTGTAAGAAATTTGTTAGACTGAATAAATAATACTTGACATGTTATTGTAGACACATATAGATATCTATATTTTTTTACATATCAGTATGCTAGATTTACTTAGATTCTAGTTGGAGGGAGTTTAAGTTGTAAGCTCCTTGTTCTTTTTTATCCTTACTGTCGGTTGAGCATGTTAGCTAAGATCTAAATTTTTTAAGTTTTTCCAATATGAAAATGATCATATTTATGATATGAATTGTTAAATTTCTCCACCGCTTTTATCTAGTTCCCTAGCTTTTAAATGTGTCATCATTTGTAGGTTAATCAACAAATTAACAGCTATTTATATTCATTTTTTTAAAAAAAGAGTGACGTTAGCCACATTTTAGAACTATGGACAAATGAGATTCAATTATGTGGCTGAATAATGGCCATTAACCACGCTCATGAACTATTGCTAAACGAGACTAGGAGGTGTTGCTAATTGATACATTTCACGTATGTAACAATCACGCCACACACAGGCATGGGAGAATCATTTAGCCATGCTTGAGAAACGTGGTTAAGTGTCTTTTTCAAATGTGGCTAAATGACTTTTTTTGTAGTGATTTATAGCCATTTGTGATTATAGGGTCTCGATTATAATGAAAAAAAGATCAGGAACAATTTGAAAATTTAATCTAGAGTTCAGGACCAAAAATTTAATTTAAACAATTTTTTCTTATGATATATTTTTATTTTGAGTTTTATAGACTTTTATCTATTAATTTGACTATTTAAAATTGCTTAAAATTTGAATTGATCTCACTAACGAAAGTAATCATTTGTTGAATTTAACATAAAATAAACGGATATATAAGATGTTTGCACATAATATCATCGTTAGTGAACGAACAGATTTTAAACAGAAAGATTATTGATTTATTAGTTACAATTTATAAACTAAGTACAAGGTTTAAAATTTGTAGTTTTAATTTGCAGGATGGTAAAGTATAAGGTAACTCCAAGCTATATCCACAAATATTATAAAACCAGATGACAAATAAACTAGTAAAACGAGTAAATGAAGAATGGATGCGATCTGAAAATTATTCATTAATCAATATGAATATAATAACTTTGCTTTTTGATTACAGAGTGTTCATATGCTTCATCCTCAACCAACTAGTATTGCTGGTTGCATTGCCTAGAGCAGCTAAAAACGCAGTGTTGAATTTTTTCTGGATCTGCAATATTAAGAACAAAAAATGATATAGTTAAGAACAAATTGTTGAACATTTTATATAACATATATATTTAGGGGAAGAGCTAAAATGCTGGTTGTTACTTAAGTTGTTAGTTACCACTTACCAGAGCCCACAGCAGCACAGCGAACCTTGGAGCAGGTAAAGGTGCAATTGCATAAATTATCGGGGATGGACTTGCCGTGCTTGCATTGTCCCAAACATAAGGTTGCACACCAAAGGGGTTGACTAACATTGCACTTTGAGTAGCATTTTCCGAAACAAGCTTTCAATGACTTTGACGGAGAAGAAGCATTTTGCTCGCTGTTTCCTTCTTCACCAGTTGCCCCTCCAACCGTCAAAAGCATTGTTAGTGCTACAAATATTGCTAGCTTCCTCATGGCAATTCTCTCCATTGATTCCCTCTATATATGATTTTTTTTTTTCTTTTTCTATATAATCTCGGATGCTATTTTGGGTTTGTTGTGGTGAAATGCCTTCATCCATGGTAATTTTTTATAGTAGATTCAGTCAACGACTAATTAATGAAGGTTACTTTGGGAGTTGCAAAGCGGTGGATGCCAGCGCATCTAAAGCTTCAAAGGTTCTTTTGTTTAACGATGATAGAAGTAAAAATTGCAAATATGATTTCATAAAGGAAAATGTGAGTTGGCGGATAGTATTTGCCTATCATGTAAGATATGAAGAGCATTTTGATTCAAAAATGGTGTCCTTATCTCCGTTCTTGGATAATTATTTAATTTTAAATGTTTATAAAAAATAAAAAAATTATTAAAAATTATTAATTTTAAGAAAAATTAAGAATAATTTATTAAATTATTCATATATTTTTTAATATTTTAACTTTCTCTTATATTCTTCTTAATAATATTTATTGAGCCAATAATATTTATTAAACATGTTGTTAGAAAGAAATAATTAATATTACTTATGTTTTATAAATGGATAATTATTTCTTAATAATTTTTTTTTGAAATGAACGGTTAATCAAGATGGGAAGAGTATATCATGTTAAAGTTTTCTTCGAATTTTAGATAGCTTACTATTGTGAAATGTATTTATTGAGTGCATTTATTATTATTTTTTATAAGATTCACTCCACCCATGCTTTTTCTTTAGATCATTTTTTTAGACACTCTTGTCATTTGAAAGTTTCATGCCTTCATTATTCAACAGAATGTTTTTAGACCATGGAAGGTTTCACGCATTTTTATAGCTCCAGCTCAATTATTCAAGAGGATTTTTTTTTTTATAATTTTCTAAGATATTCACTATCGGTAACAATGACTAATTCCTTTAAGTCGGGAGCTATTGTAAGGGGTAAACCTACCTTTGGACATGAGACCCTTTCCTTACACATTACAAGAAATCGAATCCCTAACTAGATATTTAAGGAAACTCAACTAGTTACATCAATTATGCTAAGCCTCATCGTTTAAATTTATAGCTTTTATTCTTGTTTCAACTATTTATTCCAAGTTTTTAGACAATCAAAATTCTAAGAGAAATTATATTTGTACAATTAGAATAGACAATTGAAGTTTGGCACTCAACTTAAAAAAATTTTTAAAAATAAAAGTACTTTTTTACTATTGATTGACGGACAATGCAAATTAACTTGTACATATAACACTCCTCAAATGCCAAGAGCGTGTTTGGTTTATTAAAATATTTCCTATATATTTTCATTTCCTGTTTTTCACTTTTTGAAAAGGAATTTTATTTTTCATACTTTTTAAATAAAAAAACAAGTTTGGTTTATAAAAAAAATTCTATTTTTAGAAAGTGAAAATGATGAAAATATATTTAGTTTATCTAATTTTAAAATATATTTTCAAAATAAAATTTAATATGATAAAATTATGTTTGATATTAAATAATAAAATTTATATAATTTAATTTGCGTTGATTCATCCACTAGCAAGGATTTATAAAAATCTAGATTTATAAAATATTAAGACAGTAAGAATAAAATAAATTGCTCTTTTTCAATTATTTCTTTTATAATTATCAATTATTATATTTTGATTTGTAAGTACATAAAAACTTAAATATTAGAATGAGTATAATTTTATTGTTTATTTAAAAAATTGCTAGAATTTTTACTTTAACAATCATAGATATTACATGCGTGATATACAATAATATTGATTAAATACTATAGATAAAACTTGCACAAGTTATTTTTTTTTTACCACTTAAATTAAGAAATAAGTATTTATAAGGGGTGCTAGAGTAATTTTAGTGAATCTCAAAGGAGGTCAATGATAATTGTATAAAATAGAAAATTATCAGATTTAATTATACTAAACTTTAAGAGAGATTAATGTAATTGTCTCTTATAATAACTAGAGATAATACGTATATGTCTTCAAAATAGCTAATAAAGAATTTAAATATAAATTACTAAAAAAAGAATTTAAATATACTGTACCAAAAAAAAATTAACTATAACTATTTGTGTGGCCAAGTGCAATGTGCTTGGGTATGTGGAAAGTGAACAACAACCAATTCATGATACCCATAGTTCGTGACTCCGTGCACCTACATTTTTTTATTGAACTCTGTGTTTTAAAGAGATGATGAAGAGTCAATACAAAGGAAAAACAAGATGAAATTATCACGTAACAAAACTCGAACACTGGTCATTGATGTGACAAATAAGAGATCTACATAATATTACAAACTTGCCACTGCCTTTTCAATTGGAAATATTTCCAACCAGTATGAAAGATGTAATATCCTAGTTTTAAATAAAAAAGATTAGAAATTTTTTTGGAATCAAGAAAGGTGCCAATTACCCTTATCTGTTGTTTTGGGTCATGAATTTCACTAAGTCTAGACCATACAAATCCTTGGAGGACCATATGATAGAGTTATATTCTTAGGACTAAAAGTCCTAGTAATTGATACCTAGAGAAAAATAAGTTAAATAGTGATTTTTAATGAATTTTATGAAACTTTAAACACTTCGTTTTTTAACTCACAAGTTTATAAAACCATGAGAATTCCCTAGTTTGAACTAAAACCCAAAATTTGGATTTTGATTTGTTAGGATTTTGATTTTTCTGATATTTTATTTGAGTTCAAATGAGAATATTTTCTTATTTACATTTATGTATCAAAGTTAATGGAGAATGAAATAAATTAGGACATTAACTGAGACAAACAGTTTAGTACATACTAGTACTTGAGTTGTAGCTCAAAATTGGGAGAAAAATCATTTTGGAGAGTGCTGCAGCAGTCAGGGAACAGTAAGGTGATGCAAGTCAGGAAAATTATGTGCTCTAGTGAGCACTGCAATGTCAAAATTTTCTTCTCTGCAAAGAAACGCAACTCCCTCAATTCCAAGCACTATTTCTTCATCTTTTTCTATTTAAACTCCATTTTCTTCCTTCTAAAAGGTTTAAGATATGTTTAAATCATTGTTTTACTTCCTTTCTCTTTCAATCTTTCATGATTTAGGGTTATGTAATACCCTAGATGTAAAAAAAAAAAAAAAAAAAATCTCTGGAGACCGCCCAGGCGGTCATCGGGAAAAATAAGTCGGTGCGAGAACTCTCTGGAAATTGCCCAGGCAGTCATATAACCACCCAGGCGATCATCAGAACGATAAAAACCCACATTTCGGGTTCTAGACCATTCCATACCTTTCTCCACCCTCTCCCTCTGCAGAGAAACACGAGTTTCACCCCTAACCTTGGTTCTCCACCATTTTTACACGTTCCAAACTCCATTTCTCTCAATTCTAGCTTCAATCTTTGATTCCTAAGGCTTCCAAGTATGTTATCCTCTTAGTATTGCTTTCCTTTCTCCCTTTTCTCTGGGTTCTTGGGGTGATCTTCTAAGCTCCTCAAGGGGGTGAAAGGTTTTGTACCCCATTAGAGATGGATTCTTGAATTTTCAAAGGTTTTAGACAGTGATTTAGCATTCTATGCCTTCTGTATCAGATTCTGTTGTCAGTTCTGCTTCCTAGGATGTTGTTGGTGATAGTTCCTCACTGTTCACCTCTCCAGGTGAGTGGGTTTTCATCTGTTATCCTTATGTTCTGCATTAGAGTTATTTTCATGAATATATGACTTATTACTTGATTTTAGAGATTACTGTAGATGATTTAAAGTTTATTGTTGATTATATGTTTTGGAACTGTTGATTTGAAAGCATAAAGCTTGTTTTTCCTAAAACTCATGGGACCATTATCGTTGAATTGGTTCTGGATAAAAGTGATGATATATATGTATTGTTAAAGACTTTTATGATTGGTTGAATGGATTCTGGAACTGATTTATGCGTATAATATAGTTATATGCCTGGAAATGCTATTTAGGAAAGAGAATGGATTTGTGAATGTGAATTTGGTTGATTTGAGATATGATATTGAAATTTCTAGACTATGAAAGTGTGATGATTTGAGATATGTTTTAGGGAATAAACAAAAACGATTTTAGAGCATGAATCTTTATGAGATTCAGAACAATTGACGAATACATATTCTGATGACGTATGAGATCATGGATGTCTGCAAAAAGAGTAACCCCTTAGGCATGATTTCATAGCCATGGTTACGTTAAAGTCAGATTGTTAGAGTTGCGTACTCATAACAACTGTCAGCTACATATTCTATGGCTTGAAATCATAATGCTTTAAGTTGGTGATCCCTTAGACACGATGCCATAGCCGCAGTTATGTTAAGGTCAGACTGTTAGAATCAGATAGATTCAGAGCTTACAAGAGAAAATGACCCACGAGGGGCAAATTTACGCAGAAAAAACATCAAACAACGAGAAACCATGAAACTTAGTCCACGAGGGCAATTATGAAACTACGTGAAACTATTAGACTTGGTCCACGGGGGACAATATATTCAGAGAAACTATGAAACTGCGTGAAACTATTAGACTTGGTCCACAAGGGACAATATATTCAGAGAAACTATGAAACTATGTGAAACTATTAGACTTGGTCCACAAGGGACAATATATTCAGAGAAACTACGAAACTACGTGAAACTTTTAGACTTGGTCCATGAGGGACTTGATTTACGAGAAACTGAATACTCATGAAATAGAATAGAGATAGAAAGTAATTAGAATAGAGATAGGGATTATTGTTCTTTGTGGTTACTATATGATAAACCAATAGGAGTTCAGAGATGAAAGCTAACATGGTTTCAGATGTGAAGAGTGATTTGAGGAAATTGTTTTGAGTTTTGAAATGAAGACTAGTATTTATTTATGTATATGTGTATTAGAGTACTATTAATGTTATTATGATTTCATGCATTATTTCCTTAGTGTCCCATGATAGGGGATTTCAGGTGAGGGCTCACTCACTGAGTTTTGGATCACAAAACTCATCCCTCTATTCTTTTCTTATTTTTACAGATACCATAGTTGCTGAGGGCATTTCCAGCAGTATTAGATTCAAGAGGTGAGCATGATGTCCATGGGTTTAGTGTGCTCCAGTGTAGATGCAGGCAGGATCCCGAACCTAGAGCATGTTGTAATTTGCATTTGGTCTATTATAGTCACATTTGTTTTGTATATAGGGACTTGGATAATCAGATAAGTGTATGTTGATTTATATAGATAAATGATTTCAAGAGTTAAATTTGAAAGATTTGTTACAAGATTTCAGAGGTAATTATTCTAATTTTATAGAATATGTGATTGATTGCAGAACATATAATAATTTAAATAGACTTTATGAACAGAGCATGCATTTAGAGACAATCAGCAGGTCCCAAGGCTTACGTGGGAACGGAATTTCTCACGTGCCGGTTGTAACATCCCCTACTGCTTTATGGATTGACGACTATCCCCACAAACCAACACGGGTCCTTTCAGCATGCTTTGTCCTCACTCACATCCTTCCTAGGAAAACTTCCCAGGAGGTCACCCATCCCAAAATTACCCCAGGTCAAGCACGCTTAACTGTGGAGTTCTTTCAGTTTAGGCTACCGAAAAGAAGATGCATCTTGTTGATATAGGTAGTACAAATCAATTCATATAAGCCCTCCTCAACTGTATAGTCTCATACCTATACAGTCTTAGGATACCTCTCATTCGGGTGTGTAATCGGTTCATTCATGTACCCCTCCGCTTAGAGGACCTTGCGAGGAGCCGCTCCTTGTCCGTGCCCTTTTTGTACCGGCTATCACTCCTTGTCCTCGTCCCCGGGCGTTACATGCCCACCACTCTTCCACTGGTTCGTCCAGGAACCACACCATACTGGGAGAGGTGCAAGCTCTGATACCATTTGTAACATCCCCTACTGCTTTATGGATTGACGATTGTCCCCACAAACCAACACGGGTCCTTTTCAAAGATGCTTTGTCCTCACACATGCTTCCTGGGAAAACTTCCCAAGAGGTCACTCTATCCCAAAAATTATCCCAGTCAAGCACGCTAATCAGGAGTTCTTTCAGTTTAGGCTACCGAAAAGAAGATGCATCTTGTTGGTATAGGTAGTACAAATCAATTCATATAAGCCCTCCTTAACTATATCGTCCCATACCTATACAGTCTCAAGATCCCTCTCATTCGGGTGTGTAATCGGTTCATTCATGTACCCCTCCGCTTAGAGGACCTTGCGAGGAGTCGCTCCTTATCCGTGCCCTCTTTTCACTGGCGATCACTCCTCGTCCTCGTCCCCGGGCGTTATATGAGACCTTGGACTATAAACCTTGAACTATGGACCTTGGACTATGAACCTTGAACTATGGGTTTTGAATTACGAAACTTGGACTATGAACCTTGAACTATGGACCTTGAACTACAGAACTTGGACTATGAACCTTGAACTATAAATATTTGACTTGATTATACATTTATTAATAATAAGGAATATTGTTTACAAATATTTAAATTTAAGGTCCTATTAGAAACATGACACGTAAACTAGCTAGTTTCTTGCTTGAAGTGATTTCCTAAAGCTTGGGTATATTTTTAGCTATTTCATTTTATATTTCTTGAAAGATTTCATGATGATGGGTGACCTCCTGGGAAGTTTTCCTAGGAAGCATGTGAGTAAGGACAAAGCATGTGAAAAGACCCGTGTTGGTTTGTAGGGATACGTCATCCATATAAAGCAGGGATGTTACAAATGTATCAGAGCCCACCTCTCCCACCGCCTCCGCTTGGTCTGGCCCCCCAGAACCACACCGTCTTGGGAGAGGTGCAGGTGCCTGATACCATTTGTAACATCCCTGGCTGCTTTATGGATTCAGCAATGTCCCCACAAACCAACACGGTCTTTTTCAAAGACATGCTTTGTCCTCACTCACATGCTTCCTAGGAAAACTTCCCAGGAGGTCACCCATCCCAAAATTACCCCAGGTCAAGCACGCTTAACTGTGGAGTTCTTTCAGTTTGGGCTACCGAAAAGAAGATGGGTAACATCCCCTGCTGCTTTATGGATTGACAACTGTCCCCACAATACAACACGGGTCTTTTCAACATGCTTTGTCCTCACTCGCATGCTTCCTAGGAAAACTTCCCAGGAGGTCACCCATCCCAAAATTACCCCAGGTCAAGCACGCTTAACTATAGAGTTCTTTCAGTTTAGGCTACCGAAAAGAATATGCATCTTGTTGATATAGGTAGTACGAATCAATTCATATAAGCCCTCCTCAACTGTATAGTCTCATGCCTATACAGTCTTAGGATCCCTCTCATTCGGGTGTATAATCGGTTCATTCATATACCCCTCCGCTTAGAGGACCTTGCGAGGAGCTGCTCCTTGTCCGTGCCCTCTTTGCACCGGCGATCATTCCTCGTCCTTGTCCCCGAGCGTTACACCGATCACGTGCCCAAGTCGGGTCGTGACAGGTTAAATCTAGTGTTTTTCATGGTTTCCATGCCATAATATACTATTACCATTGTTAGAATTAGATTTGTTATTTAGGGATTTTAGAGGTTGATTTAGAGTTCTATTGCTTCTATATTAGATATTGTTGTCAATTCTGTTTCCAAGTGTCCAGTTGGTGTTAGTTCTTCACTGTTCACCACTCCAGGTGAGTGGATTTGTATCTGTAATTTCTATGTTGTATATGTTTAGAAATTAGAACTATTCTTATAAGAATATCATTTACTGCTTAACTTTAAAGATTTCTGTATAAAGAGATTTGAAATTTACTGTTAGTTATTAGATTGGGATTGGTTGATTTGAAAGCATGAAATTTGTTTTTGATAAAACTCATGAGACCATTATTGTTGAACTAATTTTAGACAGAATTGATGATATCTGTAATTGTTAGAGACTTTTATGATTATTTGAGTGGATTCTGGAACTAGTTTATATATATGATAGAGTTTATAACCAGATATGATGGTTAGAGAAAAATATTGGAAATATGGCTTTAAACCCCATAATTTCAAAACATGATATTGAGTTTTCCAATTTATGAAAAGCTTGATAATTGAATTGTGTTTTAGATGATTAATTAAAAGGTTTTAGAGATTGAATCTTCATAAGATTAAGAACAGTTGATGACTACATATTCTACAAGCTTTTGAAATCACAAATGTCTACAAAGAGTGATCCATTTGGCATAATTTATAGACACATTTATGTTAATATCAAACTGTTAGAATCAGATAGATTCAGAGCTCTCAGAGAATTAAAAAGGTGTAAAGGTTTTCAATTTTAAATGGATTTATTTAGTTAGTTTAGAAGGTAGATATAGAGAAACAGGTTGTGTGTTAATGGCAGTTAATCCATTAACCTTGGTATCAAGCAGCCCGGGGCTAGAGATAACAGAGAATTTATTATCGCACTGGGATGACAATACGAAATGCCTAGATGTGACCAGAGGTTTATATTTAAAGTTTTGTTATGTCACAAACATTATGCATAACCAGAGCAGAGATTACTATTTCTCTATGAGCTATTACTTTCTGAGCTTGTATGATTTCAAATATGAAAGTAAATTGAGAAAATTATTTTTGAGTTTATAAAATGATGACTTGAACATATATAATTAGATATATGAATACTTGATTATGAAGGACTTTTGGAATATTATTAATTTTATTATGATTTTATGTATTATTTTTTTTATGTCCCATGACAAGAGGTTTCAGGTGAGAGTTCACTTACTTAGTTTTTGAATAAAAATTCACCCCTCTGCTTCTCTCTCTATTACAGATATTGTAGCTGCTGTAGATTCTTCTCCACCATCTTCCCAGTAGCAGCAGAGTTCAGCTAGTAAGCTTCATGTAAGTGAGACATTTTATCTTGTTTAGAGTGCTCTAGTACATTACAGGCAAGTCTCGGACCTTAGATCAAATTTTGCATTTTGCATACTATGATAGTATAATCAGGTTTTATGTTTAATTACTTAATTGTATTAGTATCATGGATATTTTTAGAACAGAGCAGTTTATATATATATATATATATATATATATATATATATGACTTCAGACCTTAGAGACAGATTATGAAACTCCAGATTGGGTTATTTTGATCAATTTGATTATTTTGAATTTGAGAAACAGATGATTTGTATATAGAAAAAGATGTTTTGTTTTAAATAATTTTATAATTAACTGTACATATAGAGAAACCCAGGTCACGAGACTTACGTGAAAATCAGATTTCTCACGTACCAATCATGTGCCCAAATTGAATCGTAACAAAAGAAAACACAGGAAATGTGAAATTGGTGTTTTCAAAATTAGTCCCTTTTCTAGAAATTTTTTCATGGGATTTTTTTAATATAAAGTTCACCTAACATATTTCCAGATGTATTTTTTGTTTTTTTTTTTAAAATAAAAATAGAAAATGAGTAAACTGAACACACTCTACTTATATTCAAGAAAAATTAAACAACTTTTTCTAGCAATATGTGTAATTTCATCACCTCATGGCATGAATCAAAAGTATCCTTATTATTTGAGTTTACATTCAGAATTCAAAGTTCAGTAACTATATATATATTTGTGCGCTTGTGTGTCCGTGGGTGTGAAATGCGGTATGCAATGTGCACAATTCAATAGCATATGAATCAACAAATGCATGGAAAGGCGAAATCGATCTGTTAACATCAAATGCTTCATACATTTCTAATATGGAAGTGGCTATTGTCACTCTCACTCATTAATATTTATTTACGTTTACTAAAATATCTTTATTTTATTATTAATTTAATTATTTGATAATAAAACACATCTTACATTATATATAAGCTAAGTTACCAATCTCCTCTTCAATTCATAGCATATAATCATAAGTTTAATTGTTTCTTTTTTTATAAATATGCATATTAATCACATAGATATCTATAAAATCATTCAATCAACTTAAAAATAAAAATATGTCTTAATTATAAAATTAGAGAATTTTTTTAAAAAAATACGTTAATTATAGATACTTTTGTAAATAATCAATGAAACTAAAATATACCCTAATTGTGAAATAGAATTAATTTTCTCTCCAACCAAATTTTGTTAATGAAAAAAATAATATATGCATACAAATTCTATATATGTGCCATATTTTCTCAAATATTAGAGGTTTAGGCATTGAGGTTCATATTGCATAAAAAAAGGTTGTTACTAGTTATTATATGTATTGAATTAATTTATTAAATGTAATTATTTAAATTCAAATATTAATTTTTTTTTTGTAAAAGTTATCTGAATAATATATAATATTGAGTATTTTTTTTATAAAGCAATAAATAAAATGAATAACAACAAAGGTAAAATAATAAATTGTGATATATAATTACATATCTTATTTTATAACACATAACATTTATATAATTTTAAAGCTAGTAAATAAATAAGCAAGTGAGCCTATAATATAATGGTAGAAACTTGAATATCTCAATAAGTTAAAGGAGGTCGCGTATTTGACACTCATTCCCACTCCCTATCATCTAATATCTTAGTTTTAAAAAAATAGTAAATAAATAAATGGTGCCGTGGTTTACTACCATTTATTTCATTATACTTCTTTCTTTGTTCATGCTGGTAAATTAACAAATAAGGTAATTTGGTACATTAAATTAAGATAGTTTTATACTTTAATAATTTCACTATGAATATATAGATATTAAACTCTTATTGTTATTTATTCTTACTTTTTTTTCGAAAACATTTATTGGTATATTGTTTAAGTAACTATTGTTTTAAGAAAGTGTTGACCAAAAAAAATAATATATAAATATAAATGGCAATATTAAATATAACGTATCTTTTTAAAAAATTATATAACTAATGTATCTTTTTAAAAAATTTCTCTGTTTCTATAATCAATACATATTTTTGTTTTTAAAATATTTCTTTAATATTAAAATATCTTATTAAAAAATACTATAACTAACACATCTTTTTAAAAAATTTCTCTATTTTTATAATTAAGACATTTTGATCGAATGATTTTATAGATATATATCGGTATGTGACTGACATACTCATGTATAAAAAATATGAAATTGAACTTATATAATTATACTAACAGAGGATTGGTAATGTCAAATAGTTAAATTAATTATAAAATAAGGATATTTTAGTGAACCTAAATAAATATTAGTGATAGTAGAAATGACAATAACCAAAATGGAGTTTCAATCTTCTAATATTCTCTCACACCATTTCCTCATCACGAATGCAACATGCTCCATACTTAAGCGCAGTTCACAGCTTAGCTATGTAAATCATGAAACGGGCCATAAATAATGTAACTATCAAAACAAAGATATTCCACGCTCTGACGTACCACATATTAACACGATGAAGTAATGGACTGATATAAAGAAAAGCAATCAAACTAACTAAAAGATTGTTAATATCCATCGCTATTAACATAATCACAACCAGGGAAATGGTAATTTGCCAGCTAAATCTAAAAATCAAAAACGAAAAGAAAAGGGGAAAAAAAAATGCTTCAAAGCAGCAACCAATTGAACCAAAAATGATAATTGGACCATCATCAACATGTTTTTCTGTAACTAAGAACCTAATTAACCAGCTTCATCACCTTTCTTTAATCTTCAACAAACTAAACTGCAGCTCCTTCATCTGCAATAAAATCTTTCCAAATTCCACACTTTACCAATGAATGCCTTCAAAGTCTTCCAAGACCCACCATTGTCATTATCAAGCTTGCGAATCCTCAGCTTAAGACCTTGAATGCTGCAGAGTGTTTGACCAAGAGCATCTTCAAGCCTCATTCTCGCACCAGCCACCATCCTTCTCGTGTCAGGAACACTCTCACAGCAAAGAACAAACTCCAAATCAAGAATAGCCTCAGAGAACTGCACCATCACCATGTTCAACACCTCTTCCTCCTCCACCTCATTCCCCCCAAAACGAACTATCGCCGATTCTTCGCCTCCTGGTTTCGCCTTCGACATCATGTACCTTGTTGCGTTCATCACGGAAACAAACTTATCAGCAACAAGCACGCGTTGTTTCTTGGGAGGAACCGTTGCTGCCATGCTCATGATCTTTGACTGCAACAAACAAAGCCTTGCTTCATCACCATTCAAAGAAAACATGAACTGAACCAACAACTTGGAGAGTTCAATCCCAGTGAGCACTGCTTTGATCCTTAGCTCATAAAGAATGTTCCATTCAAAGGGCAAGTAAGGGGTTAGGTCATTTTCCTTCAACCACTGTGAAAGTGTCTTCCTCTTAGTGTTCTCCAAATCTTGCTTTATCTCACCCAACAAAGCCTTGCTCGTAACAACCATCTTCTCAAGAACCCTTTTCTTCACATCAGGCTTTTCTTCTGTTTCCTCAACAAACTCTTCTTCTTCTTCTTTGGTCAAATCTTTGAATTGGTCATCTGGGTTTTCGACCTTGGCGGTTAAGGTTTCGAGCCTCGAGTCAAAGTCTAAGTTGATGAACCTTTGAAGCATGTCGAGTGTGTCATTACCCAATGAGAACATGGACAGCAATGCAGGGTGGAGGTCTTTGATAAAAGCATGTTTGGTGAGCTTCCATGCGTCGAGTTTGGCCATGAGATGGCGGTGTTCTTCGTCTTCATCGGCGAAGATTGAATTCATCTCCAGCTTCACGAGCTCGTCGTTCACGTTGTTGAGCTTCTTTCCGAGTTGTGATATCTCTGCCATTTGTTTTTGCGAAACAGGGGAAGAGGAAGGAATGGGGAGGTAACTTGAACATATATTTCGCGGTTGGTGGGCCATGGTCAGCTAAGACGTGCCAAGGGAGTGTTTGGTTAGCCTAGCTTATTGCCTTTATTTCTTTCTGTTCCAATTTGTCACCCCATACACGGTTGAAGCCACCAAAAGGAAGTGTTTTTAACTCTTTATGTTGGTCCATAAAAAGGTGCGTGCTAGGGTGCCTTGGTGTTTTAGAAAGGAATGGTGCCTTATAGAGATGGACCATTCATTACTTGACAAGTATTCTACCAAGGATGAAAATCTTATGACTCCAGTATTACCTTTTTTGTCTTCTGAATTATTTATTAGCAATTGGAAGAAGTGTATTATATATTTAATACTTATTAATTTTTAAATCTATTTTGATTCTTATCTTTACATGTGCCATAATTAAAGAGATAGGGAGCGGAACACCATTAGAGGACAAAAGATTTCTATCCTTCTACTAGCATAAATCAAGTGGCATGGATGATTAAAAATTTATTTTATTAAAAGAAGAAAAATCTATCAATAAATGTCTCTCTTCCCTCCTTCCTTCCCTTACAGCATTATATATTCCCATAGGAACATGTTCAATTTTATTGATTCATCTTCTCCACAACATCCACCGAAAATGAATCCCTCATCCCCTTATCCACCCACTTCTTTGCACCGATGCCATGCTCTTTCGCTGCCGCCTTTGCCGTCTCCACCACCCTCACAAAATGAAAAACAAAAATCTATTAGGGGAGTATGACTCCTAAAGACTAAGGGTTTGTTGGGCTAATATGACTTGTGACTTTTTTCAAAAAAAATCAAAAGTCATATTTTAACTATGTATCTTGTTTTGCTATACAACTTATTACTTTCAAAAAAGTTATTTTAGTGTTTTTTTAAAAATTTAAAATATCGTACTTCTTAATAAGCACTTTATAAAACACTTAAAATAAGCTTGTTTATTATAACATATTTAAATATAAAATAACTTATTCATGAGTTATTTTTTAGAAGTTACTTTTACATAAATGTCTAAATAAGTTATTTATCCAAACTGCCCCTAAATCATATCATATCATTCAAATAATAATTCTGAACAAGTTTATGGCTATATACAATTTTTCTTATATTTAACGCAAAGGTTAGATGAATATAGTCATCACTTAGGGTGAATAACACAGTTTACATTTGAGAATCAATTTACATTTGAGAATCAATCATTGTTTTGCATTGTAATGTTTCTTTGTCGTGAGGCTATTTGGATATTTCTAATGAAAATCACATCTTTTATCCCAGAAAATCATTTTCTTAAATTTGGATAATTTTTTGAAAAATAATTAAAATATCAACAGTAGATCAGTAGTGGCTTATTTTCCAAATAGGCTATTTGTAATATAGACCATCGGTAGTCTATCCTTGAGTAAACCACTAGTGGTCAATTAGTAATAAGCATATTATTTACAATATAGTCAGTAGATCACCACTAGCTTATTTGTAGTATAGACCATTAGTGGTCTAATAACCATTGCTCACTAGACCACTAGTGGTCTATTTGCAATATAGACCATTGGTGATCCAATGATAGACCGATGCATAGTAGACCACTGGTGGTCTAATGATCGATATCAGTGGTCTATCCTTGAGTAAACCAATAGACAATCAATGGTCTATTAATAGTCCAATGCTCAAGAGACCATCGGTGGTCTAACGATAAACTAATGCTTAGTAGACCACAGATGGTCAATATCAAATAGACCACCGGTGGTCTAATGATCCATCGATGCTCAGTAGAAAATTGGTGGTCTATTTGTAGTAAACCATAATGATCGATCGATGCTCAGTAGACCATCAGTGTTCTAATGATCGACCAATGCTCAATAGACCATTGGTGGTCTATCCCTAAATAAACCAATAAATCATCGATGATCTAATAATAAATTGTGGCCTTCCTTGATTGGCATAAATAGTTCAACATTTGTTCTAAAAGTATATGGGGAAAAAAAAGTGCTAAAAGAATTTTATCTCATAATAAATGTTATACCTTGACTCAAGTTATGTTAGTTAAAATCTAATAGATTTTAAATACCAATCATTAGAGGAAAAAAAAATAACAAATCAAAAAGGAAAACTTTAAAGTACTCCTGAAACCATGGATTTTGAATCACGATAGCTAGTTAAGTTCCTTAAATATATATTTAGGGATTTGATTCCTGACTGTATGTATGAAAAGGGTTTTATGACTAGATATTTAGCCTCTTAGAAGAGCTACCGTTTCAACCAGATTAGCCACAGTTGAATAGAGATATAAAGGGAAACAAAAAAAGATTATGAATTTTGAATAGCGGAGGAAGGAAATAGAGATATGATAACAACTCTAGATAATATAAAAGACATACTAATATTATATTGTGGTGTGTAATACATTGAGATAATTATATTTATAAGACAAAAATAAAATCTAAACATAATAACAAAATCAATCTAGATTAATCTCATATATAATATAAAATATTTTAAAATATAATGAAATTATTACTATATATTTTCTTATTTCTGACGAGATTAATAGAAAAACTTTTTGTCTGTATAGATATTTGTTTGTTGGCTCAAATCATAACTTGAAGGATCTAAATGAAAAACCAAATCGTAGTTGAGGCTGGGACACAGTAGATAATTTTTAGTGCCTCATGATACTGCACACGGGTTCAAATCTGAACCAGATCTCTTCCCCCTCCTCCATTGAAACACCGTCTCCGACCCAAAAACGGAAAAGAAACCAAATCTTCTAAGAAGCCATGTGTGCTGAGCCTCAAGTGCAACCGGACTTTGAAACCATCAGCAGAGCCGGTTGGCTCCCCCCCACCCCGCCCACCAAAAACAAAAAAAAACAAAAAACAAAAAAGTTAATACAAAGTTTGCAGAAAATTTGATAAAATACTAATATTCAGCTTCCATAAAATATAATGCAGCAATTTATTCAAGTTAAGGCACCTTACCTCAGTACATACAAATGAAAAAATAAAAAATTGCGTCTAAGCCCAAGTTGATTTGATAATAGTCATGAAAAGTGATCCTGTTCCATTAAAATTTTGTAAAAAGAATACTAAAAACTGAAACTAAAAATTAAAAACTAAAATTTTTATAATTTCTAAAATTTTTAATATTTTCTTCACAAAATCTTAAAAACTAAAAATAAAAATCGAAAATTCAAACTAAAACAGCCATAAAAGTACTATTGATTTCAATTTTCATTTTAAATTTTTTAATTTTAAGATTTTATAAAAAAATATAAAAAACTAAAAAAATTATAAAATTTAATTTTTAACTTTTAATATTTTCTCTATAAAATCCTAAATACTAAACAACTTAAAGTAAAAATTAAAAACTGAAGCAAACACAGGATAAACAGTGGAGACTCAAGCAATCGTTCAATACGTGATATCAAAATCCTAGAAAATTCCCAAGTCGGGAAATAGCTGGCACTATTGCATGTTTGAGTGTTCGAGAGCTAATTTTGTTCAGTCTATAATCCAAGGTTTATCCAAAATAAAGTTCCATTATCGCTTGGAGACTTGACTCAAATACAGCTAGCTAGCTAAATATGACAGACTCTGCCACATAGCGGCAAATGATACTCGGAATAGAAAATTCTCTTCTCTTAAAGTTGACATCTAACAAGAGTACTACAAGACATACTTTGTGGGGCATATGATTTCCTCAATCATCAGACGCCTTTGGAGAATTTTCCGGGGTCTTGAGAACTGATGAGGTTGCACCCTTATGTGCCATGATAGCTGCTTTAAACTCCTCCACAATGGACCCGTCCTTGAATTTCAAGGCAAATGTTGAAAGACCACCTTTCCCCTCTGTTGCACTGTTGATGCAGGCAAATGTGACACCCTTCTTGTCCATATTTGTCAGTTTCATATCAGGGTAAAGACGTGCATTCAAAATCAGTCTATAATTTCCTCTAGACCTCATGAGAAGTCTGGCTTTTTCTGTCCCACTTGTAACATTGACCTTCAGTTCTCCCTTTCCTCTTTCCTTCCAACTTCCATCAACAAATTCAAACAATCCTGAATCTGCATTGAAAACCACCTTCTCATTTTCTTCCCCGGTTTCCACAGCAACCTCCTGCATTGTTGGGAATCCACTTCCCTCGCTCTTAGAATTCGTGGAGGCCCCAGATGTCCCGAAAACAGAGGCTCCATTTGTGGATAAACCCAGACCAAAAGGCTTGTCATTTTTTGTTCCGAAGATAGAACTGGTCCCATCATTCGAAATGGACCCAAAGGAAAATGAAGAGGCAGAAAATCCAGTTCCAGCAAGACCTGTGAATGCATTTTGGCTACTTGAAAGCTGTTGAAATGACTTCAAATTGCCACCTTCAGCACCTGGTTCTGCGCTTTCAACCTTGTCGTCTTTCTTATCCCCATTGTCAATGTTCTCTTTCTTATCATCCTTGCCCGTATCATCATCATTGGCATTCTCCTTACTTGCAGAGTCCTCCTTATCCTCATTTTCATTTTTGTTGACATCTTCACTTTGTGCTTTATCTGCCTCAGATTTGTGACCAATACTCTCCTTTTCTGCAGTTTGCTCCTTATCTGCTTTGCTTTCTTCTGCAGCATCCTTCTTTGCAGCACAGTTTTCTTCCACCACATCAGTTTTGCTCTCTGATTGCTTAGTTTCCTCATCTTTAGCTTTCTCAGAATCCTTCACAGCATCACTCATGCTTGAATCATCTACAGCAGTGTTCTCACCAGATAAATGTTTTTCAGTAGTAGGCTCAGCAGGATTAGCACTGGCTTCAGTGGGAGCAACCAACCGTATTCCAGCAAAAGGGTTTGAAGAAGGAGCAGAATTAGTCTGTTGGCGACGAACTTTGACTATTCTTCTGGTTGCCAGAACCTCCTCACTGGCTCTTTTGAAAGTGCCACTCTCAAGCTCCGGTGCATCTTCCTCGTCATCAATAGGAGTATCTCGAGTGAGCTCCCTTCCAGCAGCTCTTTTCTTTGAAGGTGGAAGGGCATTCTCAGCATCCCCCATTGAAGGAAGAAATCGGTAAGTGAACTACAACTCAAGAACTTTTATTTGACAGAGTTGTGGTAAAGCAATAGCTGCAATCAGGAAAGTACAAATCTCATTCTTTTCTCCTCAAAATTTAAATGGAGTACACGATTCAACATAATAAGAATAACACAAGCTGAATTAACAATGGCATAATATGCATCACAAAGTCACAAATACCAGCCATAAAAACCTCATATATTGCTAACTAGTGTCTCACAAATATCATATGCTGGGAAAATACCGTCCAACAGGAACAAACACAAGACCAAAAATCCCATCAATACGAAGTTCAAGGGGTAACCAATTTTTTCCCTGATGGAAAGCGATTTAAACACAATCAACCAGACTATCCCTGCTATGTTCATCTGCTTACATAATTTGTCAGTTACGATAATATGGTCCCATATAGCACACAACAGCACAATTTAAAAAGGAAAAGGAAAACAAAAGACAGCTCAAGGAAGCATTGTAGGCATGACATTACGCATCGAATGAATGAATCACCTATGTATTATTCAGTTCCGATGAACTCGTATTCCATCCGAACAGTTAATGATAAACAACCAACACACCGAATAAAAAAAAAAAACAATTTTCAAATACCATATTTTCAGACAAAACAAACCCAACTCATAATTTCAACCTCTAACATATAGAACCCTGAAAAAAACTTCATTTTGAACATTTTTCTGCATAAATAGGCCAAAACAAAAACAGAAGTCAGGGGATTAACAACACTCACAATAAAGACCCAATAATAATAATTGGAATCTCAAAAGCAATCAGCATGATCTGAACAAAAACACAACTATGTTTCTCATAAACCTAGATAACGAAAGTACCAACATGTACTCTTACTTTGAGTGCTGAAAACATAAAAATCTGTGAGGTCTGAAGAAGAAATCCAAGAAAGGGTTGAAGAGGCTCTACTTACGGGAAAACAAACTGACGATGTTTCGTTCGATATCCCAATCACGACTCTGTCGGAAGCTTTCGGTTTCAGAAGCTGGCGAAAACACGAAACGAAATGAAACTATGAGGGAATCTCGATTCTGTGTTGTTGTGTTGTATCTATCGTTGGAAAAAGTGAGTGAAGTGTTGATTAGTATTGTTATAAATGAAAAAACGCAGCGTTTGGAAGTGGGTATACTGCGTATGCAGCGAGAAGAGTGAAAAGAAAACCCTAAGACGATGGAAAGTGGAGAGGGAACAAAGAAGATGGATGATAGAGCCGCAGCAATACATTCATTCACACAGCTGGCACCAGCATCTCTCTTTCTCTCTTTTCTTTCTTTTTATTTTCCTTTTAAGTATTATTTAAGCCTAGTCCTGGCCTGGTCCAGACACACACCCCCCTTGCACTAATGTTCTGTTTTCCTTTTTAAATCCAAAAATCGAATATAGTTCATGTAATAATATTTGACGATGAAATTCACTGTTACTTATGTCTTTTTCGAGTTTTTATCAAATATATATTGTGATATCTAAAATAAAGAAATTATAATTATTTTGAATTATTATTATTATTATTATTTATTATTATTATCAAGTGCACCTAACACTAATATTATTTAACATTAGTAAGTGTAGTTAGCATTAATATTAGTTATTACTATTATTAAGTCTAGATATATGCCACTAATATTAATAATACTAAGTGTAGCTAGCATTAGCATTATTATTATTAAGTGTACCTAGCATTATTATTATTTAACATTATTATTACTAAGTGTAGCTAGCATTAACATTATTATTATTAAGTGTACCTAGCATTATTATTATTTAACATTATTATTACTAAGTGTAGCTAGCATTAGCATTATTATTATTAAGTGTACCTAGCATTATTATTATTAAACATTATAATTACTAAGTGTAGCTAGCATTATAATTATTATTACTAAATGTAGTTAGCATTATTATTATTTAACATTATAATTACTAAGTGTAGTAAGTATTATTAATATTTATTATTATTATTAAGTGTAGACAAATAGCACTAATATTATTCATGATTATTATATTTATGTATAAATATATGAGTGTAGGAGTGTGTATGTGTAAGAAATGTTTAGTTTCATTTTGCTAAATTTTATTTCCACCTCCTCTAAGTCACACCTCCTCTAAACCAAACCTCTTCTTGGGCGAACTCATCTCTTGTCAAGCTCATGATCTTCATAGCCGAGCTTCAGTGAGCCTAGCTAATCCTCTCTTGGGACGTTGTGATGCTCCTTTCTTTTAATCTGTGAGATTGATTATTTGTACTATTCCAATACTTCAGAGTAAAGTTATTTGTAGAAGCACACTCACGACTACCAACGGTGAGTGAGATTAAGCTCATAATCATACTTTTGATCATTATTAATATTTTTCCATATTATATAAATTATTTATGAAATTTTAAAATGATTTATGTCAAGAGAATATATTGTTATAATTATGCCTGTTTTAAAAATATTTTTACTTTTACAGTTATCATAAAAATTAATCATTTTAGCAAAACTCATGGGACCATAATTGATACCTTGCGTGTTATAAAATATCTTTTTCCTAGTTTATGAAATTGTGAGACCTTAGTTTAATGTTTACAGTAAAAATATTGATTATCATGTTTTCAGACTATGTATTTCCTATGAAGATTTTAGAATATTAGATATGATTTATTGAAAGTATTGAATAAAGTATAATTCATAACAATTGTCAGATACATATTCTATTGATTACTGAAATCACTATGTCTATAAGTTGGTGATCCCTTGGGCATAATATTAGAATCTCAGTTATGCTACTGATCAAATTGTTATAATTATATGAATTCAGAGCTTTTATATTTATTTGGTTTATGAACAAATTATTTTATATTAATTAGTAAGAAACATATCAGCGAGTTAACAACGGCAGGATTGATTGTTAACCTTGGTACCAAGTGGTCCGTTAGAAGACTAGCTCACCCATAGTAAGGAACCCAGTAGTGTATCCATTTATGGGACTTAGTTAGGTGTCCATCGACAGCCATTGGCTCAGATTTAGCTATTCAATTTCAGATAATTATATCTGAGAATAATTCATGTTTCTCTACTAGTTATTGCCATAGATTCAGCTAATTTATATGTAATTATATATGTAATATATTTCACATCAGTTGCATGTATATGTTATGTATTTTGTTATTGTCCCGTGTGGGTTGTGAGTGGAGGCTCGCTCACTGAGTTTTGATGAATTCACCCCTCTTTTTTCCTTTCCCTACAGATCTACTGATTTAGCTTGTACCACAAGATCCTCGATAGTTGTGCTCTGACTTCCTTGGTGAGCTTTGCTTTGGAGTGGAGCTTATTGTCAATTATTTCAGTCTAGTAGTGCTCCAATAAATTATGTAAGCAGAATCCCCAGACATGCATGATATTATTTCCAGAATTTCTGTTAATTGTTTTGTTATGTTTGGCTTTGGCCTAGAATATGGATTTTATGCAGATTTATGTTCAGAATTTATGTTTTGAGAATAATTTCATATTATTGAGTTTTAGTTGAACTTGAGATATTTTGAATAAATTTGGATTATTTATGCATATTAGTCAGTTACGCTACCAGAGGCTTCCGTGGGGACCCAAATCCTCACATGCCGGTCACACTCCGTAGGTGGGTCGTGACATATATCCTAAAATGTAAAATGTTCAAATGGTAGTGATTTGTTTAATCGATAAATGATTGAAACTCTATTTTCGATGTTGAAATTTTAAGCTTCAATTAGACATATTGTTTTTTTTTTCTTTTTCATATGTATTTCTATTGTTAAGGCTACATTTACTTAAGGTGTAAAAATGAGGTGAAAATTTTTATAAATAGACTTTAAGCATAAAATTATACATTGAGCTCATTAATGAAATTTGCACTCCATTTTTATTCACAACCAAATATACCCTAAATATACTGTTTATTAGTAATTTGGAAACCTCTTAAATTTGATTAAATGTAATGATGTAATGATAATTTTAATAGGGTAATTTAGTATGGGTGACAACCGACGCATATTTGGTATTTAGAAGAAATATTTTTCAACTTCCGTGTCATAAAAATAATATCCAAAATTGAATTTAATGTCTTGGAAAATTTTGAAGATAGTTTATTGTAATAAAACTAAAACAAATAGATACTTATTTTTTATTATGAAAGCGGTTTTCTAATATTATTATCATTAATATTAATGAACGATTTGATGTTTTAATAATATTGAAAAACTGTCTTTTAAAAGAAATTTATTACATTTGTTGCATTTACCTTAACACTTTTCAATTATATTTAGAGTTCATGTAAATTGTTTTTACTATGATATTGTATGGTCTTAATTTTGATGTACTGGTAATGTAAAACCCTTTTATACTTTCATTCAATCAAATCTCTTTTTTTATATGACTTTTTAAATAGTGGGATGAAAAAGCAAACTATATTTACTGATATGTCATTACATAATTAGATGAATATATAAAATATTTTTACACTGTCAATGTATTCCAATTAAATTCATATTGTATCTTAATACAAAGGAATTACAATTCAAATGTGCCTATTAATAGACTAATATAAGGATTTTTATGTAATTATTTGAGAGTAACCTTTTTGGTGATTTAACTTCGAAGACAATGTAATTTACTACATTGTAATTAAATCCATTTCTACATGTGTAATTACAGGTTTTTTTGTTGTTGTTAATTTGGATTAGCAATGACAATATCTTAGATCAAAGGTATTAGAAGTTTGTTTGTTTTGTTTGAATTTTTTACTTTCTGATTTTATTTTGTGTTTTTTATTTTGAAAACTTTGTGAAGAAAATAATAAAAATAGAAAATGAAAACATAAAATAAGATTTTAAAACGTGCTCTAAATATAACAAGGCGCATGTTGCCAAACTGTTTCTCCCGTATTGATTCGAGGTAAAAGATAAAAGTGAATTAAGATCTGCCAAACTTTCCACAACACTTTCACTAGATCACACTTGAATAATATTTGGGAAATTACATTCATAGCAAATTAGCAATCTGTTAAGCTACTTGTACATACACAAGTAGAACAAATTTCTTACAATTAATATTGTCAACAATTTTTAGAGTATTTTTCTTGTCTCAACTTCTAAGTAATTGTGCATATTTATAGTACATGCATAAAATGTGCTCCAGGAGTATGCAAGTATTTCTTAAACATTATCAACCATAAAATCCTAAAATGAGCCAACAAAAGTCGTCTCCAACCCCAGGTTATTTAACCAGAGGACGACCAATCATATCAAGTACAATTTTTACAGTAAGAACAACCATACTTCATCTTTATAAATGCCGGAAAGCATCCTGTCAAAAGAAGCAACATTGTCGACCCAAAAAAAAAAAAAGGCAACATTGACAAAGAATCATTATTTTCTGTATTAACCATCCACATCTGCTGTCCATGGAAATATAAAATTTAAAAGAAAATGGTCTATAAAGAAAACTACTACCTAGATTTTAAACAGGCACCCATCATCCAGCTTTTCTACATACACATTGGCACGAATGTATTGAGGTAAAAACCTCAAAAGAATGTGATATAAACTCTAATAAATTGTAACTATCTGATCCTAAAGAATATTGTTATACCACGTGCACAATGACAAAATTCAGGGCACTACAAAACCACAACACCAGGAAAAAGAAACAACCAGTCCGCATAATCTCATCGTGGCCCCGTGAGGAGACCTGCATTTTATATCAAAGAAAATGAAGAACCAACACCACAAGAGAAAAATATCATGCTAGTAAATAAGCACCCAGAAACAAGCAATGCAGACACTCCTCTTGCATGCAACCATCCAAGTCAAATGCAGGGGACAAGTGGTTTATCAAACCAAACATAATATATCTGCACATGGTAATAAAATAATTTGATCATAGCAAAATTTTTTTTCATTTATGCATTGACGGCTTCATTGCTAGAGGAGATATTTCAACAGTAAATTGAATACACATCGCTGCCTACTGATTTTCACATTTTTCAGTTTTGTTCAAAACAAAGCCAAGGCCAGAATGTTGAAAGCAGTGCAATATCGAAGTTTTGTCCTAACCTCAGATAAATATCCCAGAAGCTGGAACCGACTGTCTTGATGGGACCTAGTGATGTGGTGCAAGCACTGTAAACAAAGATGAATATTTATGTGAGGACATAAAACCAACCAAACCAAGTTCAAAAATGAAATAGCTTTGTCGAGGTGACATCCACAATTGGGCCAAAAATACAGTAAATGGAGACAATCTTGTATTGAAGTTGCAACAAAATAGACAAAACAAGCGATTATATGAAAAATAAAATTGTCAAATGTTCAAGTCAGAAAGCAACCAGGTCTGTACACATTTATATTTAAGTAAAAAGTAAGACCAAGATCGATGAGCATTCTTACAACTTCAACAAGATAATATACCAAACCTAAATATCATATTATGCAACAGCAAGATTTCCAAAAGCAAGTTAATATACTAGAGACATGCGTGCAATGAGCAATAAAATGTCACAAACTCCCAAGCCTAATCGGCATACAAAATTATGACAGCACAGATGATGAGTTAGGAGATTTAGTATTCACTATTGACAATGGAAATTATTAAAATTCCATCCCTCATTCCCCTTTTTTTTTTGGATAAATGAAGAAATTTCATTAACAAAAAGAAAAGAATATTACATAAAGCCCTGATTCCCAAATATACTGCCTAATTATGGTGAATATGATGCACTAAAAATATCAGCAACTAGAATCGGGAGGACTCAGGTGGTAGTAGTAGTTATAGTAAAAACAGGTAGTTGTGGGAGTTAGAAATGGCACTTCAGAAACAATTAATCACCAGAGACAAAATTTCGATTTTCACATCACCCCAACCAATTGCTTTTAGGCTGACGGGGCTCCTTCATTATTCGTACCCCACTCTTCGTCAGCCTCGTTACCATTAACGAGTACCGCACCATCTGTAGAATCAGCATCCACTACAACTGCCTCTTCCTGGCTTCCTTCCTCTCCGTTCTGCTCCTCATTTTCCTCTGTATAGTGCTCTTCTCCATTCTGTTCAGCCAACTGAAACAAAAAAGACAACAAGACACATAAACCAACAGCCTGACACCACCATTAACAATCTACTAAGGTTACTCTTTCAGCAGCTAAAAAACATAAACTGAAAAAATACATCAGCAATTTTTGTTAATCTTTGTGTGGTGTTAGCCCTATATTTACTATACCTCGTGATTAGAGTCCCCATTCTCAAGATGCTCATCTCCTTCTTCTATCTGCATGTTTCTGAAAGCTTCGACAAGGGTAACATGTGATTTATCAGCATGGTTGATGTACTGCTCTGCAGGAGGGTAAACATTCCTAAAATAAAATATTAAAAATTGAAAGAGTTAGTAAACATTTCTTTGGGATGTTTGTACACAGTTAGATCACACCAACTACCAAAGCTGCAAGATACATGCAAGAAATACACATTCTCCACACTGACCTTGTTTCTGCAGCCTTAGATTCAACTGCAAGTGCAACTTGCCAATCTTCAAATAAATTAGGATATTCATCAGGATCAGCCAATGATTCAGCAGCTTTTGGATTAACCTGCACAAAATATCAAATATGTAAAAGAAATATATAATTTCCTTAATCCACAATTTATAACCTAGATAAGGCAATTGAGCGAGAATGAAAGTGGGGATTACCTTATTTAGATCTTTTCTCCAAATTGCCACTATCTCTGAGACCTTGCTTGGGAGGTAAGATCGAGCCATTAAAGCTGCCTCTGGAATCCGATTGCTGCAGAATGCATAACTCAGCTATGTATAAATGCAATCCAATCAACCACCCCTCCCCTCTCTGGCAATAAGGTCATAAAGATAAGAGCAAAACCGTCGAAGATTACCTTTCCACCAACAGTTGCAGGCAGTCTTCAAGTCTACCCAACAAAAATAAGCAAAGGAAAGCGACATTATTCTTCCCTTGCTCCTTAGCGAGAGTTGCCAATTTTGATATTCCTTCAGCATCTCCCAAAGAAGAATACAATAGTAACAAGCCACTCAAATCCATTGCATGATTTAAACATTCCTCAGCCATATCTAACTGCAAGAATAGAAAATACTTTTGAGTTAGAACACAACGAGAAATATCCAGCAAGAATCAAGATCAGGTGCAGCCAGAACCATTAACAACCAAATATTCACCAGCATTTGATCACAACTTCCACCATTCAACCAAGCCATCTTAATTTGGCCATAACTAAAACCTCTATAGCTTATTGTATCTTAAATGCTTCAATAAGGCCTATATCCATGAAGTGTGCATCCTCACATGCAGCAGCACATCACCAAGACATTCACTTCAGTACACAGGGACATGGATATTTAGGAAAGCACTTTAGCTTAAGTGTTGGAGAAATCACTAAAGTTTAAGTTTCAAATCACATAGAAAAACACCTTTCCAGCAGACATAGCTAATTCTCCCAACTGCTTCCATTTAGACTCACTCTGAACTTCTATTGCAATACTCTGCAAGGAAAGAGGATCAATATTACTCATGATATACAATAACAAATCAAATAGAGAGAGATGAAGAAATTTGATACCGAAGTTAACATCATTTACAAGTTAACTAATATTTCCCTGTAGGCATATTATATGAACAAACCTTTGCAACATCTAATCTCCCAAGCTGTATTGCTAGGTCAAATCTATAGTCAGGGTCAGTAGCCACTTCAAGAGCATCCTCTATCATCCCTCGTGATTCCAGGAAACGAGCCACACTACCAAAAAATCAAGTATATTTCAATTAGGATGCAGATAACATACTAGCATGGATTTTGAACTCTGGCATTCAAATAAACACAGGGCCTATACAACAAAATTCTAAACCAAAGTGAAAGGCAAACGGTGCATTAATATCACAAAAACATGACAAGCAAAGATCAATGACGGACAAGTAAGAATTTGTGTGGAGTCCAGTTATGCAGTAATTATTTACTCCGTTATGAGTGTCATAAGACTCTCTAGTCAGCAGCAAAAGACAAACTTCCATTTTTGAGCTGGTCGAAATTCATATATATGGGATCAGACCACACTTTGTTGGGAACAAACAAAGAGAAATAGACAAGGGATGTAATATACAAATGAAAGGAAAATACAAAATTTTTTTAAGCTTATTTCTGTAACCAAGAGCTCTTTAACATGTCAAACATATTTCTACATAATGAAAGAAAAATAATCACTCTCTTATAAGGGAATGCAAGGGAATTGCTACCTGTTAAGATGCTCTTTAGGAATCAATGGTAGCACTTCATTGGCCCTTTCTAGATCACCACGCATCACAAGTGTCTTGTACTCAATCAAGCTTAAAAGCAGTGTGTATCCCATAACACTGAGAAACAATTAATTGATTGACAAATAGCCACAATTACCGCACTTTGAGACTTCAAATAATCCAAACATTCTATTTGTTATTTGAATAGAAACAAGCAGTCCACTTACTTAAACTCTTTGTCAATCAAATAAACCCGACTTTGGTTTGCAAGGTACCCCAACAAATACATAGGGCGGTCCAAATGAAACATTGTTGTTACCTATATTCATAATGTTATGCATCAAGAGGTCTCATATAATCCTTGTAGTTCAATTAAAAGAATATGCACTTCTCTTTTAGCCTAGAAAGGACAAGAGTTAATACCTCACCACCAACACAGTAATTAAGTCTCCAAGAGGAATTGTTGTAGATAAAACAGTCCCCAACCCAGATGCCTGTCCTGACACGTTCACTCATCTCATGAAGAAGCACAAAGGCATCTTCAACACCTTCCTCATCTACAGGTCTTCCACTAACTAAATGTGAGGCAACAACATCACGCTGCAATGATGGAAGTTAAAATGTTTACAGTGCTTCACCAGCATAGTACTATGAAATATTCATTCAGCCAACATTTTAATGGGGAAAAAGAGTGTTCTTCAGAGAATCCTCACATTGTATTTCAAGATGTAGAACGATGTATCACTAGCAATTGCTACAAGATCGCCACTATCAGCCCAGTAGAGGTTCTGACACGAGAAAAATTAACAAAACTAAATTGAACAAGGAATACACACACAAAAAGCAGAAAACTAAATGCCACCCAATCAAAAAGCCCTTACTTTCACATTGACATCAATACGATAAATCAACCTGCATTCTGCCCAATCATAAAAGCAGATGAAATCATTTGAGCACATTGCCAGTAAAGTGCCACCAAATATTCGTTCCGCTGAAAATGTTGGTCGGACACTCCTCTTTTCCTGAAATACCCCATTATTTAAAGTCCAATTTTAAATTTTCATGCAGAAGACAGCTCAAATAATGAGAGAATATAAGTTCGTGAACTTACAACATTGAGAACTAAGCCACGCAATAAACAAAAATCAAATGTAATGATGTTTTGTTATTGGCTTGGGAGCAAAATTGTCAACCATTTGTTCAGGCATTATTTTTTTTTTCAAGGAAAATTAATAGCCAGCATAGTTTATAAATTGCATTTCACACTCCTTGTCATAAACAGTACGAAAACCTCAGGACCTAGCCTTCCTCTATTAAGAAATAGTAAGAATTTGTTGGTTTTAATCACCACTTTCATTAGGAAAGGTATGAGATTAAAGAGTAAATAGAGTGTAAAAGTAAAAGTGCAAACCTGGAAATTTTTGTTGAAGATTTTAATCTTCGATGTACTTTCTCTGACAGCATATTCTCCATCCGAAGACCAAACAAATTCCAGAGCTGAACCAAAAGACCTATTTCTCCATGCCAATGCAGTGTATATAATATACTCACCATCACCACATACAACAACAAACCTCCCATTTGGATTGTGCTTTAAGTTCTGGATATATAAAATTATATCAACAATCAGCCATCACACATGAAACAAAATAATTAAACCAGCAGCAAGGAATATCATTTTTAAGCTCACTTCTTTTAATATAAATTGGAGACTTCAAAAATATAGCTCCAAACTATTTATTCTAGATAATTTAGGTAGGGTTCAAAAAAATGTGAAGTCAGGATGAATATACCAAGATGTCCATTTTTCTATATAATTTACATCTACCTGTTTCCAAAAATCTGTCAGGGGTTGTATAAGCCATAAGGGGAATGAGCAGAAATTATCAAAAATAGAAAAGCCAAGCAATAAAAGGGAACATATTATTAACAAGAAGAATACAAACTCACCTGTGGGTAGAGATCACAAGTGCCCAACTCCTTAACAGCCAAGGGTAACCTTTCTCCATCAGCAACCTAAGAAGCATAGTACTTGCATGCATCACCAAAAAAATAAAAAAAGAAGAGAGAACTTAAAGATTCTAGCACATATACAGCCA
Source organism: Dalbergia cultrata (assembly GCA_031216105.1). Classification (NCBI taxonomy): domain Eukaryota; kingdom Viridiplantae; phylum Streptophyta; class Magnoliopsida; order Fabales; family Fabaceae; genus Dalbergia; species Dalbergia cultrata. Next base: position 1,743,593 of record CM062350.1, on the reverse strand, counting down.
AAAAAAGGGAATTGAGATTATACCTCAATATCAGCTCCTACACTCTTGATATTGACAGTCTGAATTTCATTATGCTTAGCCCAAATAATTTTCCCACTGTTGTCCATGCTAGCCACAGGTACTTCTCGACCAAGTTTGACCATAATAGTCCCTTCATCATAGCCAATCACAAGCCTGCAGAGAAAGATGTTTTGGTAATTAAGTCAAGAAGGAAGAGTAAAGATAAGATAATAAGACTTTGTTATTCAGGCAAAATTTGATACTGTTGCCCTACTCACCAATACTAAAAAAATGAGACTCAAACTAATTGCATAAATTTTGTACTAAATAACTCACCGACGGGAGCCCTTCAAATATCCAACAGCCCAAACTCTTTCAAGGCCATAGTTCAATGTGTTCTCAAGCCTGCAAGCAGATTGAATGGAACAACCACAAACATTGAAATGGTGAATTGGTATATGCCCATGGTCTCTAATATACTTCCAACTAACGTCAGTACAATCTTAAAGTGTGTAACAAAATAGAGAAGAAATAACAGCAATGTACAGTCCGCCAGTCTCCATCTTAGCACTACCTCAATTTTAAATCATACCCAGACATTATACTCACCAAAATAGATCTTTCCAAACCTTTTATGCAATAATGCAAACCACAAAAAAGGAAATATGAAGAAGCAACAAGTCAACCACAATATTATAAAGTTCACAAAACCATATCAATATAAGGCCTCATTCTCTAAGACCAAAACTCAACCACAGCCAAATCATGCAAGTTCACATAAGAGGGTGACAACACTTGCAGAAAATAGTGAGAGGATGTGTCAAATAAAATGAGAAAAAGCTCATGATTCATAATCCAGTAATATGTGCTTCTCAGATTACCTATAAGTTGTAGAGTGCCATATGCGTACTGTACCATCCTCAGAACCAGTCATTATTATAGGAAGTTCAGGATGAAAGCATACAGCAGAAACATTGTGTGTGTGACCTTCAAGGGTCTGGACACAACTTTTGGTCTGATAATCCCATACCTGTTCCAGAGGTTGTATCCAAGTTATTCCTATTCATATATGCACATATGGGAAAAATAAATCAAGGGGGGAAATGAAAACAAAAATTGAAAGAAAACCTTGGCAGTGTGATCATCAGAACCAGTGATTAGATAAGGTTTGTCACCACCTGTAAAGTAATCAACACAGTTCACACCTTTCTGATGGGCATCCAATGTAAAATTAGGATCAGGAGAGCCAAGATTCCAAATCTGGAAAGACGAGATAATAAGAACATCAATGCTATTATATGCTGGAAGCATAGAAATTTTTTGTAAGAAAGGAGCTGGAAACAACTGGCAACAAGATCCTGTGTATACCTTTATGGTGCGATCAAGAGATGCACTGGCAAAGGTGTTTGTGTCTTTAGGATTGAATGTCACTTGCATAACATAATGAGAATGTCCCTCAAATATCTGGGTGCAAACCCAGCCTTTTTCCCAATCCCAAAGCTTTATGAGCATATCATCAGATGATGACAGCACATAAGGAAGTGTAGGATGAACAGCCACACACCTAATGTAGTCTGTATGTGCCTCAAATACTTTAATTTTATCCATTGTGTTGTAATTATATACACGAATAAACATATCATCTGCCCCAGCAACAACCCACTGTTTGCGTGCAATAAACTTGGCTGACCTAACTGCAAAAACATATTGTATAAGACATCAATAGCGGTCTTCTAAGTAAGAAACAAACTTAAAGAAACATGCCTTCAATGCATCAGCAGGTAGATATACAAACAATCGAACCAAAACAGGTTCACCTACCTGGTAAATCAGTAACCTCAAAAGATTTGGCCATGGTCTGAAATAGCATAAAAGAAAAGAGTGTTAATTTCACAAGCATTTCCATAGCAATTAATAATGACCCATCTAATGCATAGGGCTTGAGAAGAATTTAAATATACAAAAAAGAGAGTTGAAAGCTATAATCTCTTAACACTGATACATGAATACAAACAGAACATATCACAAATTATGAAACTATAAATGATCATTATGAGACCATGATGCCTTGCTAGAAAATGCAAGAGGTTATAACCTAACTCAATTCACTAGGAACTGCAAAATACAAATTGCAGATGTACAAGGTCAAAACAACAGTGAGATACTTTTCAGTTAAATGCTGATTGTAAAGTCTAAAATTGCTCATTCTTTATTAAAGTATGAAAATGTGCATGAAATAGCCCAACCAACAAAAGTACCGGCATATTAACAAGTGCAGAATTTAAACTGAAAACACTCTTCCCAATACACAAGGTCTATGACCATCAATTTATAGTTAAATACGAGAGGTCACTAGCCTGTCTTTGGCATTTCAATTTTGAGAAGGCATCAGTCATTTTGCAGCTATTATATACTTGGATTAATGACATATGTGGTTTATTCAACAATTTACTTCCCAGGATATAAATTTTCATACAACTCCCAGTTTCTACCTACTTTGGAGCAGAACAATTTCTAACCATATGCTTCAACATTAAAGATCAATGAAAAATTGAAAGAACCATTAGACAACAACTGCAAATTTAATTATTGATTCTGTTTAATACTTGCTCCATGTATTGAGCCAAACTCTCCACGACTTCAAACAGTATGTTCAATCAATCATATAGCTGATTGAAATTTGAAGGAAACCATGCAATAAATACTAAGTCCCTCCATTCGTGAATCAGCACTCAATATGTATAGGCTCCATGCAAAAGGTGGCTTGTTTGGAGATCAATATACAAACACCCATGTCTGGCTTAAGTGCCAAATATGCTATATAGTATCCATAATTGCATTCCTGAATTGGATAGTGTCCATTTATAACAATATACAGAATCTGAGTTATAAAGAATCGCATACCTGAGATTGGTAGTTCCAGATACAGACAGTTCCTGAGTATAAACTTGCCAGAATCCTGCATTAACAAGGTAAAATCATGCAATTCATCAAAACAACCGAGTATAAACTATTTATCAATCTATCCAATTGCCGATCCCCACAGCAATTAAATAATGCCAACAGTAGCCTCATATAGCAAACATCACTATTTGTAACAAACCCTCAAAAAACTATTGCTGTAGATTCCAAGTACTCTTAAGCAATACCAAACGATGGAAAAATTCAGATATTCCCAACTATAAAATGAGCTTCTTATCATTAACTAATTTCACTAAGCCAATGATGAGGCATTACCATGGCTCTGTCGGATGCAGATCCACAGATTTTACTCTTTCTGATCTTTGCGCAAGCTTCCGCTGATCAAAGATTAGGAAAAACACGTTAGATTAAGCATCTAGAAAGCTGAAAATCCACACTATGCTTGGTTTCCGAGAAATCTGATCTCACTGACAAGCTAATCAAACATTTCTCGGAAAAACCAAACGCAAATGGACATTGAATCAGGAGCCAAAAAGAACAACAGTACCTTGATTTCGAGTCTGAGAGGCTGCAAATTGAAGTAAACAAGCATGAAACAAACAAACACGAGTCAATGCACGATTCAACAGTAGATCCCATCGAAATTGAAATCGTAAGAGCTAACTAAGCAAAATTCAGAGCCTCGCATTTCAAGTTACAGACAGAATGCGTTTGAAATTCGAAACGCGAATGGCAAAATTGAGGAAGAAAAAAAACACGAAATCGAAGCGAATTCAGTTCAGATCTAAGGTTGCTAAGAACGGTGAAGCGTATGCGAAAGAAACAGATCAAATAGGAAGCTCACCATTTTCGCAGACTGGAGAATGAACTAGCCTCGATCGAGATCAACCGTTCGGAGATCAGAGGGCCAAATTCGAAACGAGCCCAAAGAGATCGAGCTCAGAGTGTGAGAGAGAAAAGAGAGAAGAGAAGGGACGAAGGCTTTTTTTGTATTGTAAGAGAGCACGGTGTAAATACCGTGAGAAAAGAGGGAAGCGGTACTTTGCAGTTAAGGTGAGATTACGGAAATGCCACTAGGTGTGTTACTGTCGTGTGCCCTGTCGCACTGTATGGAGGTGTGAATCCGCGGGGGATCAAATGAAGGTCATGAAAATGGACGGACGAGATCCGATTAGATGATTCTCTTGATTGCGGTAAACAATTGACGAGCTAACAACGTGCTCGAAGGAGGGTGGCACCGTGGCAGTGACGTGATTGGCACGTGACTCTCCTTCGGCCCCGTGTAAATTAATTAAAAGTTTTACGAATTTCAGTTCGTTGATAAACTCTATGACTCATTTGTCGGTTGCATAAAGATTTAAGAAAATGCTAAAAATTAAATAAATAATGTGTCATAATTTTGTATTTAAAATGATAAATCATAACATTAGTATTTAGATTAATTAATGGATGATATAATTTTATTTCATTTAATAATCATTGTAATTTTTATAAATATTATATGTATATTTTCTTTAACGTGTGGTATTGCTCGAAGATTTATTCATGAATTTGGTAAATTTTGATTAATCGAGTTTCAAAACTTGAACCTTTGTTCACTCTTGCTCAGCAATTTTTATTCATTAACTGAGATTGCTTTTTCCCTTGTAGTTTATACTAACGCTAGTGAAATTTTACATTGCTCATTTAAACATAAATTGATACACACACGCATAAAAAGTGGGTTGATTTTGAAGTAAAATATGCAAGCTTTGGAGAGAGAAAATTATCAAGTGAACACACTATTTATTACAAGAAGAAGAGAGTCACGAAACAATAAAGGGCCTACAATGCAGCATATACTACAACCAACAACAGAGCAAATTCTCCTCATTGTAGTTAAGGTCCATATAACTACGTTTCCTATTTGTGGCTAGTTGCTCTCTTATTTTATAGGAGTCATGATTGCATTTTTCAGCAGCAGCAGCGGAAAGTTTTACTGATATTTTTCCTTCCAAATTATGATGAAGCGATTCAATTTGTCCATTCAATCTTGTTTGGCAGCTTTGAGGTCTATCTTAACAACGACAAATCCTTTGTCACAACCAAATGCAAGCCTGCAGCAAGTAGTGATGTGATGCCAATGAGTAACAAAATGTAACAAGTGTTTCTATTGTTGATACTCTAAGGAAAGTTTCAAGATAATTACTGTGATGATCCTTTCTTGTATCCAATACTCCATACTCGCTCGAGACCAAAGTTCAAGGTGGTCTGAAGCCTGCAAGTTAATGGCAACAAATTAAAAATGTTAATTAGTAGAAAGTTTCTCTGACACTTTAAATTAAATGTTGCAATTCAGAGAAAGAAAAAGCGTCCTAGCACATTGGAGAAAATGAGACTTGCAGTAAAAGTACCTGTATGTGACAGCATCCCATATTTTAACACTAGAATCCTCTGAAGCTGTAATTATAATATTAAGCTCAGGATGAGCACATACTGATGTAACATTGTTTCCATGTCCTTCAAGTGTTTGTACACAGCTTCTAGAATGATAATCCCACACCTGTTGAAAAACGGGTGTAGGCTTTGATGAAAAACATCTCAAGACAGGAAGATTAAGGAGTAATTCATACGCAAACCTTGGCAGTGTAATCATCAGAACCACTTAAAAGATATTCTTTATCATTCCTCGCGAAGTAATCAGCACAATTCACTCCTTTCAAGTGTCCATCCAGGGTAAAAATTGGAGCAGATGAATCAAGACTCCAAATCTACAAAAGAGGATACAATGGAAGCAAAGTTTTAGTGAATAAATTGAAAATATGCACTTGTGAGATTTGCAGCTAAGGGCTCTAAGGAGACCTTCAAGGTGCCATCAAGGGATGCACTGGCAAAGGTAGATGGATCCTCCGGGTTAAATGCCACATTCATCACATAATGTGAGTGCCCTTCAAAGGTCTTACGACAAGCCCAACCTTTCTTCCAATCCCACAATTTTAGAACTTTATCATCAGAAGCTGACACCACAAATGGCAAGAAAGGGTGTACAGCCAAACTTCTAATATAATCTGTATGTTCCTCAAACTCTATCATCTTCTCCATTTTGTCATAATTGTAGACTCGGATATATTTGTCATCAGATGCAGCTACTACCCAATTTTCTCGAGCAATGAACTTTGCTGATCTGACTGCAAGCATTAAGAAATATTTAAAAAAACACAGAATAAATTGCTAGTAACTGGGTTAGAAACCAAGACACGTAGGAAAATATATGATTACAGCAAAGGATGAGGCAGAAATTTGTAGTTTTACACAAGTGCTGCATTGAGACATTTACCTGGTAATTCACTAACCTTGAAGGACTTCTCTTCAGTCTGTTATAGCATCAAAATAAAGGTTAATACTACCTAAAAATATTGCAATAACCTCAAGGAGCACATTGTCACAGACGGCAGTCTTTTTTCTTCTGTTTTTACTGTCAATAATGCTAGTTTCTTCATACATATTTTCAGACTTTGAAATTTGGGGGTTGGGATATGGTTCAGCTATTTGAGAAATGGTTCATTTTAAGTGCAGGCTTCACAGTTCACAAACAATTGCTTACCTTTGTCTGATAGTTCCAAATAGAAACAGATCCTGAGTACAAACCCACTAGAATCCTGCATGAGAAGAGCACTAGATTAAGTACTCGAACCAGCAATATAGGTGACAATAAAATTCACGTTTTTGCTTTTGCATGAAGTATGATACTTAGATTTACTCGGGGAAACATCCGAGGATCTTTTATGTTGCAAATATAGTTAGAAAATAAGTCAATTAGAAGTTCCATTAATTACCATGGCTCAGTTGGATGCAGATCAACAGATTTCACTCTTTCTGAGTTTTGAACAAATTCACGCTGATACAGATATAATTAATGGGAGAATGTAAGAAAGATTTTGTATTGAAGAACAAAATTTGAATAGGAAAGAATGGAGAAGGTATAAGTAAAATCGATAATCTAGATTGTAGCAGTACCTCAATATCAAGGGAGATAGTCTGCTCCTACAAAATCAAATCAGAAAAACCAATTAGCAGAAGTTGACACATTTCATCGTTAAGCTAATGTATGCATGGAAATTAAGAAACATGGGCGTACCCAAAATATGCTGTAAATATTTCTTTCATAATAAGGTAATCAGTACCCTCTTAAATTTATTGATTATAATTTAATCATAAATTTTTAGTTATAAATTAACTAAAAGATATTAATAACCTTACACTTTATAGGATAACAGAGAAGTTACTTTTCTGTAAGACAATAATATATTTTAATTTTAAAAGATAGTTCAGACAAAGCATTAACTGTGAAAGTACACTAACTTACTTGATTTGCTAGTACGAAATATAATACGCTTAAAATGGATTACTGACGCGACTTTTGAACTCAGCAGTCGCATCTAATGAATTGGTGCCTTTTATTTAAAGTAAAAAGATATATGGCCATGTATGCTGCCATGCTGGACCCACATACATTTTTTTTTTCCAAAATTATTCATAAAAAACTGGAGATATTTTCTGAAGTGGATGATCAATTTATGACTTTAAAAGGCAAATTCGGCAATATATAATACCCATCTTTCACTTAATAAAGCTTGAAAAAAATAATATTTTATAATTATCAATAAATAATAAATAAATAAATAAATAAAATTTGTATGTGTAAAAACAAGATAATTGAAATATGCACTCGATAATTTTCTTTCCTGAATTTCCTCTCGGCAGACTTTAGTACATTAGGCTTAGGCCTCAAAAAATACGGAAAAAAAAAGGTGCCATATGAATTAAGAAGGAACATAAATAATCAAATTTAGGAGATTCTTTATGCACCAAAATTTAGGCGATTCTCTAATGAGAAAAAAAAAACACGCACACTAGAAAAAGGAAAGAGGAATGGAATGACCCACCATGTTGCATTTATGCAGGTGGTGGCACCAAATTCGATTGTTGATCCAAAGATGCTTGGTTGCTTTGCTTGAAAAGGCTGCAGTTGTAGGAATGGGTCGGGTGTTTTTCTGTTTATATAGTAAAGGATGCTTACCAGTTAAGAAATGAAAGAGTCCCCTTCTTATTATTCATTAGAACTAGAATTAGAAATTAGAATTCGATTGCTTTTGTCATGCAGTGCCTTTGCTCCCGTAGATTACACTTGCGCGTCGCAGTACACGGCACAGATTGAGCCTCCAAGTCCCTCTTGTTACATTGGCCTCACTAGCAGACGAGATATGGCATTGGCTACCAGGCCCACACGTAGTCAAAGTCCATTTTTCTGTATCGTACGTCACACTTGTTTTGAACTTTCATCCCCCTTTCAGTTGGTCAATATCTTCATCCTCTTCATTCAACGTATCCCAAAATAATAATTTTGAAAAAAACGAAAAAACCTTAAAAATAAAGTGTTAGAAAGCCATAAATTTTATCCATACCACAATATGTCATAATTTATTCTTAGCCTTTAAATAAATTCAAGAATCATATTAGGTTTTATTTAATAATCACCATAATTTCTTAAAAAATTTCTCTCTCTCTCTCCCCCCAGATGTATAGTATTACTTAAATATATGTCTTTGCAATTTTTGTTTGTTAACTTTTAGTCGTGAAAATGATTTACAGCTTTAGCCATTGACAATGATGGATTTAGGGGGGTGCCAGCAGGGGCTGTGGCCCCCTATATGGGGCTATAAGTGGATAAACCCAACCCCAATCAACTCGAAGTGAACCAATTAAATTGGTTTAGGTTGGTTCGATTATCGGGTCACATTGAGTAAAAACTCAATTAAACTCAATAATAATCAGTTTGGGTATTAAATTTCATAAATTTCAATCTGATGACCCAATAAACCCAATCATGTATGTCATAATTTATAATATTTTCATATATATATATATATATATATATATATATATATATATATATATATATATATATATATATATATATATATAATGTATTTAACAAATAAATAATAATTTAGTTATGTATATTAATATTATTAAGTTATATATGAATATGAAATTAATAAAACTTTAGAGATTTAAAGTTTGTGATTATTTAAAATAAAAACTATTTTTCATTTTTATTGAATTAAAAACCAAAATAATAATAATTGAGTAAGCCAATAACACGAACCAAACCAACCTGGTTTTAATCGATTTAATTTGATTTGAATTTGGTGAAAAAAAATTTTATAAACCCGAACCAAACCAAATCAATCAAAATTGATTGGTTCGGATTTTTTTTCCCTAAACCCAAACAAACTTGGCCTAATTACACCCTATCCCCAATATATATATATATATATTGCGACCCGATTTGGGTACATGACCAACAAGTGGAAATCCTATTCTTATGTAAGCCTCATGACCTGCGTTTCTCTATATGCATAGTTAATTATAAAATTATTTAAAACAAAATATCTTTTTTCCACATACAAATCACTTGTTGCTTAAATTCAAAATGATCAAAATAACCCAATACGAAGTTTCATAATCTATCTCTAAGATCTGTAATCATAATACAACATATAAATATAACTACTCTGTTTCAAAATGTCCATGAAATTAATACAATTAAGTTATTAAATATAAAATATGAATAGATAGACTATTATAGTATGCAAACATGATCTAAGGTCCGAGATCCTGCCTGTATTATACTGGAGCACTCTAAACAAGATAAGAATGCTTCACTCAAGTGAAACTTACCAAATGAACTCTACTGTTGCTGGAAAGATGATGGAAAAGGATCTACTGCAGTTATGATGTATGTAATAGAGAAAGAAGTAGAGGGGTGAGTTTTGTCATCCAGACTCAGTGAATGAGTCCTCACCTGAAATCCCCTTTCATGGGACAATAAAGAAATAATGCATAAAAATCATAATAACATTAATAGTACTCAAAAGTCTTAGATAATCGAGTATACATATATTTTTAAAAGTCTTTCATAATCATCATGTTATAACTCAAAAACAATTTTCTCAATTTACTCTCATACTTGAAATCATACAAGCTCACAGTGTAGTAGCTCCTACAGAAATAGTAAACTCTGTTATGTGATTATGTTTATCAATTATGGTATGATTGTTTATCTGCTCTATGATTCTTAAAGAACTGAATTTGGACACCTAAATAGGTTCTATTCTCTGCTCTGCTCTTCTATGTAAGATTGCCCTTGAGCAACTTGGTATCAAGGTTAATGATCAATTCCAGCCGTAAACTCACTGACTATTTCTCTATAGTTATCTTCTAAATTAAATAAACAAATTCGTCTAAATATGAGAACCTTTAACACCTTTTAATTCTCTATGAGCCCTGAATCTATTTGATTCAAACAATCTGACCTTAGCATAACTGTGGCTACGATATCATGCCCAAGGGATCACCCTTTATAGATATTGTGATTTCTAAAGCTCACAAAATATGTAGCTATCAACTGTTCTGAATCTCATTAAGATTCAACCTATAAAATCCTTTTGATTAATCATCGAAAACATAATCTAAACTATCAAGCTTTTCATTAGTTGGAAAACTCAATATCATATTTCAAAATTATAGAGTTTAAAATCATATTTCAAATCTCTTTCTCTAAACCTCATATCTTATTATAAAATTATATCATATATATAAACTAGTTTCAAAATCCATTCAAACAATCATATAAGTCTCTAACTGTTACAGATGTTATCAATTCTATCTAAAATTAGTATAACAAATATAGTCCCATGAGTTTTATCCAAACAAGTTTCATGTTATAAAATCTGCAGCTTAAAACATACAGTCCTATAGTAAGCTTCAAATTCTTATACAGTATTTCTCTAAAATCAAACAACACATTATATTCTCATGAAAATAACTTTAATGCTTAACATAGAGATAACAGATATGAACCCACTTATCTGGAGGGGTAGGATGAACAAATACACCACCAACAGGACACTTGAAAGCAAATTGACAGTAATATGTGACATGCAGGGAATAGAACTCTAAATAAATCTCTAAATAACCTAACTTCATTATTCATGGTGAAAGAACCTCATAGCATAAAAACCATTAAGAACTCTAGATTTAACCCCTTAGAACATAAGAAATTGAAAGAGAAGGTGACAAAATCTACATCTATACATACCTTGAGCCTTTAGAAGGAAGAAATATGGCATTTGAAGAAAAGATTAAGAAATGAAGTTGATGGGTAAAAGAATAGCAGTTTTTGGAAGAGATGAGGTGGAAGGAAGTGTTTTGGTCGTCTGAACCCCGAAAATGGGGTATTTAATGAAATTCTAACCGCTGTAGTGGTCAACTTACCAGAGAGCATAAAATCATCCCTGCACCACCTTACTATTCCCTGATCACTACAGCACTTACTAGAATGATTTTTCTTGACTTCTTGAACAGTAATTGCAGTACTAATGTGTATTAGGCTGGGATGTCTCAATCCTCGTTTATTTTACTCTTCATTAATTTTAAAACATTAATGTAAATAAGGAAATACCCTCTATTTGGATCCAAATAAAATATCATAAAAATCAAAATCCCAACAAATCAAAATCCAAATTTTGGATTTTAGTTCAAATCGGGAAATTCTTACGATTTTATAAACTTGTAGACTAAAAACAAAATGTTTAAAGATTCCATAAAATTCATTAAAAATCACTCTTTAACTTATTTTTTTATAGGGAACAATTACCGATATTTTTTATCCCAAGAATATGGTTCTATCATATAGTCCTCCAAGGATATATAGTGTCCAGTCTTAGTGAAATTCAGGACTTGAAATGACAGATAAGGGTAACTGGCACATTTCCTAGTTCGGAAAAAATTTCTAACTTTTTTATTTAAAACTAGGATATTACATTTTCCTTCCAATAAGAGTAGTTAACTCCACAGAAGAAAGGAGGACGTGTTGTAGATTGTACTTCCATGAGTGTGTAGGGAACGGAGTTTGCCATCATAGGTTCTTTGAATCTTTTCCTCCAAGCTGTTAAGCTTGTCCCTCCAGAGCCTTAACTTTGATACCAATTGATAGTATCAGAACACTTAAGAAGAGATGTTGAATTAAGTGTTCCTTTACAATTTTTCCTATACATTTAACACACAAGTTAAAATTTCAGCTAAATGTCTCCTGTTTTCTCAAGAGATTTTCTCACTATTGTAATAATATGGCTTACTTATTTATGTAAATTGAAATTGATATAACTGATAATTTATATAACTTGAATCAAAAGTTGTTTTCTTGCTAAGTAAAGATGAGAATGTATACAAAAAACACTTTTTAACAAAGCTCTTACAAAAAACTTAGTAAAAACTTTTGTATTTGGATGTTGAAAACAGAAACTGTGATGCAAACCTCTTGATATCAAATTCTTCAGTTAAAGCATTATATTTCAAGTTCTTTAAAACAAATGCTTAATGATATAGGTATAATATGCTGAGGAAATGGTAGAATACCTTAAGACAAATATTTTTATATTAGTTCGGTTCTCAAACTTAGAACTTACATCCAGCCTCCACTCTTTAGGTGAGTGTATCCACTATCAATTTGCACAACCAGTACAAACACTGAGTATTTTTTTCCCCAAGCCTCTCCAAGCTCTTACCTAAGTAGTCTTTTCAATGAGTCTCTCCAAGCTTAACCCAAATTGAATTTTCAATAAGTATCTCCAAGCTCAATCAACCAACTTATATCTCACTAGATATAGCCTTACACTAACAGTTTAAATGAAATTTTGCTGTTTCACTCTCAAGAAGAATACAACAATAAATATGAAAGCTTTCTAAACACTCTCAAAATAGTATAATAACAAGTATAACAAGCTAAGAGAAAAGGAAAATGTTTTTGCTTGAATTTCGAATATTTTAGAAGTATATCTTTCAATTTCTGGTTCTTTCCTCGTGGTTTGAATATCTTCCAAAATCACCTTTTATAGAAGGATGAGAGTTTCTTGACTGTTTGATGCTTGGAAAGGTACAACACATGATTTATGACGAGGTCCTCCCATTTTTATGAAGGGAGCTGCTACTTCTTTATCTCTTTTGTAGTGTACAGTCCAGAAATACAACGAGAGGAAATATCTGTTTGGGCATATGAGTGAGAGATCCTTTGACTTGTTTGCTTTTCAGAATATCTGATGGGACAGCAACACACATTTCTTGGTTACTTCAGAAAGCAATGCATCATTGAACCCAAAGTTTACCATTCTTGGCAAACACTTTTCTACACTCCATTTCCTTTTTTCTAACACAAATTTGCTAAAGTGCCAGCTTATAGAGTTGGTTTTCTCATAACCAAATCCATTTGTGTGGGTCAAACAATTTCAAATAAGACTGAAACACTCAATACACTAATCAGAAAGTTCAGCGAGAAATAATTAAACTAGGCACATTAAGAGTTATATGATTACACATAGTGTTTTGTCATCACATTAAGATATACAAACCAATAGCTTTGTTGGGTGAGATAAAGCAAAAGACACTTTCAGAGTGGTTGAAGGAAAATGAATTAACCCCTTACTTGCCCTTTGAATGGCACAATTTTTATGAGCTTAGGATCAAAGTATTGCTCACTGGATTGAACTTTCCAAGTTGTTAGTTCAGTTCATGTTTTCTTTGAATGGTGATGAAGCAAGGCTTTGTTTGTTGCATTCAAAGATCATGAGAACAATTCCTCCCAAGAAACAAAGTGTGGTTATTGCTAATAAGTTTGTTTCCATGATGAATGCAACGAGGCACATGATGTCGAAGGCTAAACCAAGAGGTGAAGAATCAGTGAAAGTTCATTGTGATGGGAATGAGGTGAAGGATGTGGGGTCCAGCCATATGTGAAAAGAAAGAAAAAAAAGGAAAGCAGAAATGTTAGAAAATCGAAGAAGTTGAAAACATTGAAAACTTGCTACAGCTGAAAGTTGAAAATAAACGTCATGTATACATTTTTCGTTTTGTTGCCACAATGCACAGATCGTGTTTAGACTGTACATTGCTTCTATAAATAGAGGCGAGGAGCAATTGAAGATACACAACAAGCAGCAGAAATATAAGTTGCAGAGAGAGAGAGAAGAAGAAGAAAATAACAAAGAGTGTTAATTTTTGAAAGTGAGAGAAAAAAATAGAGAGTGTGAGTAAATCCTTGAGAGTGTAAAGTGTGGGTATATACACCAGGAATAATTTGGGTTTCATCTCTATTACTCCTTCATACTGTAAAATTGTAGTATTTGAATAAAGGGGTTCTCACTGGGATACACTGTATTTACATTATGGGTTGGAGAGTGTGGAAAAGATATTTTGTAATTATCCTAAATATAGTGGAATATTTTTAGAATTTGTCCCATGATTTTTCCTCCGGCATTTGGGGATTTCCACGTTAAAATTTTGATATGTAAGTTTTCTTGATTTGATATTAATAGTACTGTTACATGAATAGTACTATTTTGATAGGATTTGGATCCTCTAAAGTGAGAATAAAACGAAGGGATTTTACCATTAGATTAATAAAGTAAAGAGGACCCCACTTCTAATTCTATTAATCCAAGGGTGAAATTCCTCACTTTACCTTCTAAAGTGAGATTCTCACTTTAGAGGATCCTTACTCATTCCGATAATAGTACTATTCCGTAAACAATCACTAGCAGGTCCCGCCATAAATAGTGACTAGTGAGCCCCACCGTGAATAGTGATATGCAGGTCCCACCATAGAAAAAATTACTATTCACCACATATATTTATTTCGCTGTGCTTTGCCAGTTGGTAGATTTAATTCTATCATATTTATTTTGGTGCTCATTGCTATACATATTAACATCATTTAATTACATTGTAAATCAATCGCTGAGCCCAACAAATAAGGAAGAGGTGTTGAATATGGTGATGGTCCAGTTCTCTAAGGCTATTCTTGATTTGGAGTTTGTTCTTTGCTGTGAGAGTGTTCCAGACACGAGGAGGATGGTGGCTGGTGCGAGAATGAGGCTTGAAGATACTCTTGGTCAAACACTTTACAGGCATTCAAGGTCTTAAGCTGAGGATTCGCGAGCTTGATAATGACAATGGTGGGTCTTGGAAGACTTTGAAGGCATTCATTGGTAAAGTGTGGAATCTGGAAAGATTTTATTGCAAATGAAGGAGCTATAGTTTAGTTAGTTGAAGATTAAAGAAAGGTGATGAAGCTAGTTAATTAGGTTCTTAGTTAGAGAAAAACATGTTGATGATGGTCCAATTATCATTTTTCGTTCAATTGGTTGGCACTTTGAAGCATTTTTTTTCTTTTTCTTTTCGTTTTTGATTTTTAGATTTAGCTGGCAAATTACCATTTCCATGGTTGTGATTATGTCAATAGCGATGGATATTAACAATCTTTTAGTTGGTTTGATTGCTTTTTCTTATATCAGTTCATTACTTCATCATGTTAATATGTGGTACGTCGGTGCGTAGAATATCTTTGTTTTGATAGTTACATTATTTATGGCCCATTTCATGATTTGCATAGCTAAGCTGTGAATTACGCTTAAGTATGGAGCATGTTGCATTCGTGATGGGGAAATGGGTTGAGAGAATATTAAAAGACTCCAACTTTCGGCTATTGTCACGGTCACTATCACTAATATTTATTTAGCTTTGCTAAAATATCTTTATTCTATTATTAATTTAATTATTTGACAATAAAATATATCTTATATTACATATAAGTTGACTCATCAATCTTTTCTTCTATTTATATAGTATAATTATATAAGTTCAGTTTCATACTTTTTATAAATGGGTATGTCAATCACATATCGATATATATCTATAAAATCATTCGATCAACATGTCTTAATTATAAATTAGAGAAATTTTGTAAAAAGATACGTTAATTATAGTTTTTTTTAATAAGATATTTTAATATCAGATAAATATTTAAAAAAAAAACATGTATTGATTATAGAATTAGAGAAATTTTTTTAAAAAGATACATTAGTTATATAATTTTTATATAAGATACGTTATATTTAATATTGTCATTTATATTTATATATTATTTTTTTGTCAAAACTTTCTTAAAACAATAGTTACCTAAACAATATACCAATAAATGTTTTAGGAAAAAAAGTAAGAATAAATAACAATAAGAGTTTAATATCTATATAATGATAGTGAAATTATTAAAGTATAAAAATATCTTTATTTTTTGTACCAAATTACCTTATTTTTAATTTAATGATATGAACAAAGAAAAAAGTATAATAAAATTAATGGTCAATAGTGGTAAACTATGGCACCATTTATTTATTTGCTATTTTTTTTTAACTAAGATACTAGGTGATAGGAGTGTAGATAAAAGTTAAATACGTCACCTCCTTTAACTCATTGAGACATGCAAATTCTATCATTATATTATAGGCTCACTTGCTTATTTATTTACTAGTTTTAAAATTATATAAATGTTATGTGTTATAAAATAAGATATGTAATTATATACCACAATTTATTATTTCACCTTTGTTGTTATTCATTTTATTTATTGCTTTATAAAAAATATTCAAATTATATATTATTTAGATAAATTTTACAAAAAAAATAATTTAATATTTGAATTTAAATAATCATATTTAATAAATTAATTCAACACATATAATAACTAGTAACAACCTTTTTTTATGCAATATGGTCCTCAACGCCTAAACCTCTAACATTTGAGAAAATATGGCACATATATAGAATTTGTGTGCTTCTATTAATTTTTTCATTAACAAAATTTGGTTGGAGAGAAAATTAATTCTATTGCACAATTAGGGTATATTTAAGTTTCATTGAATATTTACAAAAGTATCTATAATTAACGTATTTTTTTAAAACATTCTCTAATTTTATAATTAAGATATATATTTTTTTAAGTTGATTGAATAATTTTATAGATATCTATGTGATTAATATACACATTTATAAAAAAAAAATTGAACTTATGATTATACTCTATGAATTGAAGAGTTGATTGATACGTTAGCTTATACATAATGTAATAAGATATGTTTTATTATAAAATATTTAAATTAATAATAAAATAAAGATATTTTAATGAACCTAAATAAACATTAATAATAATGGGAGTGACAATAGCCAATTATATATTTGAAATGTCTGAAACATTTGATGTTAATAGATCGATTTGGCCATTCCATGCATTTGTTGACTCGTATGCTATTGAATTGTGCATATTGCATGCTGCATTTCACACACACGGACACACAAGCGCACAAATACATATAAAATTAGTTACTGAACTTTGAATTTTGAATGTAAACTTAAATAGTAAGGATAATTTTGATTCATGCCTTGAGGTGATGAAATTACACATATTGCTAGAAAAAGTTGTTTAATTTTTCTTGAATATAGTTAGAGTGTATTCTGTTACTCATTTTCTATTTTTATTTTCAATAAAAACAAAAAATGCATATGAAAATATGTTTGGTGCACTTTACAGAAAAATTTTCCATAAAAAAATTCCCGAAAGGGTACAGATTTTGAAAACACCAATTTCACATTCCCTGTGTTTTCTTTTATACTGGTTGAAAATATTTCCAGTTGAAAAGGCAATTGCAAGGTTATAATATTAAGGAGATCTCTTATTTGTTACATCAATTACCAATGTTTGAGTTCTGTTACGTGATAATTCTATTTTTTTTTTCCTTTATATTGACTCTTCATCATCTCTTTAAAACACAGAGTTCAATAAAAAAAAATAGGTGCACGGAGTCGCGAGCTATGGGTATCATAAATTGGTTGTTCACTTTTGACACACCAAAGCAAATTGCACTTTGCCAACCAAATAATTATAGTTAAATTTTTTGGTACAGTATATTTAAATTCTTTTTTTAGTAACATATATTTAAATTTTTTATTAGCTATTTTGAAAACATATACATATATCTTTCTAGTTATTATAAGAGACAATTACACTGATCTCTCTTAAAGTTTAGTGTAATTACACCTAATAATCTTCTATTTTATAAAATTATCATCAACCTCCCTTGAGATTCACTAAAATTACTCTAGCATCCCTTATAAATTGTTATTCCTCAATTTAAGTGGCAAAAAAAAAACTTGTGACATATTTTTTCATGTGCATGTTTTATCTATAGTATTTAATCAATATTATCGTATATCGCACATGTAATATCTATGATTGTTAAAGTAAAAATTTCTAGCAATTTTTTAAATAAACAATAAAATTATACTCATTACAATATTTAAATTTTTATGTAATTTTAAATCAAAATATAATAATTGATAATTATAAAATAAATAATTAAAAAAAGAGAGCAATTTATTTTATTCTTACTGTCTTAATATTTTATAGATTTAGACTTTTATAAATTCTTGTTAGTAGATGAATCAACGCAAATTAAATTATATAAATTTTATTTTTTTTAATAGCAAACATAATTTTATCATGTTAAATTTGATTCAATTTTGAAAATATGTTTTGAAATTAGACAAACTAAATATATTTTCATCATTTTCACTTTTTAAAAATAGAATCTGTTTTATAAACCAAATGTATTTTCTGATTTTAAAAATCTCAAAATAAAAATCATTTTCAAAAAATAAAAACAGGAAATAAAAATAGGAAATATTTTAATAAATCGAACATGCTCTTAGCATTTGAGGAGTGTTATATAAACAAGTTAATTTGGCAACTATTGTCCCTCAATCAATATTAAAAAAGCACTTTTATTTTTTTAATTCTTTTTTTAAACATTTCAATCAAATAAGTTGAGTGCCTAATTTCTAATTTCAATTGTCTATTCTAATTGTACAAATATAATTTCTCTTAGAATTTTGATTATGTCTAAAAAGTTGGAATAAATAGTTGGAATAAGAATAAAAGCTACAAATTTAAACCACGAGATTTAGCACAATTGGTATAGCTAGTTGAGCTTTCTTAACCATCTAATTAGAGATTTGATTCCTTGTAGTATGTATAGAAAGTGTCTCATGTCCAGAGGTAGGTTTACCTCTAATAACTCTCGACTCAAAGGAATTAGTCACTATTATCTCCAGTGGATATATTAGAAAATTAAAAAAAAAAATTCTCTTGAATAATGGAGTTGGAGTTATAAAAAGATGTGAAACCTTCCTTGGTCTACAAACATTCTCTTAAATAATGAAGGCATGAAACTTTCAAATGACAAAAGTGTCTAAAAAAGTGGTCTAAAGAAAAGCATGGTTGGAGTGAATCTTATAAGAAAAACAATAAATAAATGCACTCAATAAATACATTTCACAATAGTAAGCTATCTACAATTCAAAGAAAACTTTGAAATGATATATTCTCCTTACCTTGATAACTGTTCATTTCAAAAAATTTCTTTACTAAGAAATAATTGTCCATTTATAAAACTTAAGTATTATTAATTATTTCTTTCTAACAACATCCTTAATAAATATTATTGGCTCAATAAATATTATTAAGAAGAATATAAGAGAAAGTTGAAATATTGAAAAAATATGAGGATAATTTGATAAATTATTCTTAATTTTTCTTAAAATTAATATTTTTCTAATTATTTTCTTATTTTCAATGGACACTTAAAATTGAACAATTATTCAATAACGGAGATATGAACACCATTTTTGTATCAAAATCCTCTACGTATCTTAAAGAGAAATGACACATGGTCATCAATAAACTTATGCCAAATACTTATATCTCACTAGATAACAAAATTAAAGTATAAAGATTGTATGACTATGAAGGGACGAAGTGGGAAGAGAAAAGATAAAAGAAAAAGTAATATCCCTTCACTCTATTTGTATTGTTTCTCTCTCTCATCCACCAAAAGCATTCATGATCTCTCTAATTCTTTATCGTTTATAGGAGGAAGAAGAAGAAGGAAAATCAAGATCTGTGGGTAGCACACAAACTAATCCTTACGTATAAATACATAGCTAATTTCATTTGATTTTTCATATGTTTGTAGTTTATGTCCTAAGATATGAATGATTTTTTTTTTTCAATTTTTTCAGTAACAAAACAAACTAAAAATAGCTCTGTTAAAAGTTGAGATTCACTGTTATTGTTGGAAACTGAAGTTAAAAAATTATAAATCTGTGTTACAAAAAGTTATAAATCAGTATATAAAAAGTTATAAACCACTAGGTAAAAAGTTATAAACCACTAGGCAAAAAATTGTAAATCAATTCGAGACACATAATAAACAGACTCAGGATTACATGTGAAACCATATACAGAAAAGTTATAAATCAATACATAAAAAGTTGTAAATTAGTAGATAAAAAGTTGTAAATCAGTATGTAAAATGTTGTAAATTGATTTAATCATATACTTACAAAAATCATTCATGACATTAAAACCGTGACATATCCCTTTGTTCTACTAGTATGTTATTCCATCACATGCCTTCTCCATTCATCACACTCTTTATTGTATCATATTTTTCTTTAAAAAAATATTTAGTAATTATGTTTAGTTATTTTAAGATAACTCATGTTGTATTTTATTTTGTTCTTATTTGAAAATTATATTTAAATTTTTTTATTTATATATATTTAAATGTTTGTTTTATATATAATTCTTATATTGATATCATATTTATTTTTATTATTTTTTATGTTATTTTTACTATAATTAATAAATTAAAAATAAGTATAATTTTATTGAAAGAACGTGGTGAAAAAAGAACTTCAAAGATTAGCAAGTGTAAATTATGGATAACTTTGTTTAGAATTAATTATATTGATTTACAATTCCTTGTGCACTAATTTACAACTTTTTATATACAGATTTATAATTTTTTGTATATTGATTTATAACTTTTTCTGTATATAGTAATCCTAAACTTGTTTAATATGTGTTCTCAATTGATTTATAACTTTTTGCGTAATGGTTTATAATTTTTACCTATTGGTTTATAACTTTTTATATATTAGTTTACAAGTTTTTTGCATATAGTTTTACATATGTTTAGTATGTGCCCACAATTAGTTTACAACTTTTTATGTATTAGTGTATAATTTTTTGCCTACTGTTTTATAACTTTCCTGCATTAGTTTACAACCACATGCATCTTTTCAAGATGAACATTATATATCTTGTTAACTAATGTAGGATTAATGCATTCCTTTATTCCAACTGTTATTGTTATTATTCCAAAGCTATAATTTTTGAAGTTGAAATTTGTTTGATAGCACATTAAGATGATTTTTCAATCATGCTTTAAAAGATTTTCCTTGACAAATTTTTGTAGCCAGCTTAAACGTAACTTTTTCTTTGAACACATTTTCCCCCAACATATATAGAAAAGTTGTAAATCAGTATATAAAAATTTATAAACTAGAAGGCAAAAAGTTATAAACACTATACAAAAAGTTGTAAATCAATTTACAATTAATACTAAACGAAAGTTGTTTATAATTTACAGTTGCTAATCTTTGAATTTATTTTTTCACCATGTTCTTTTAATAAAATTATACTTATTTTTTATTTTATTAATTATAGTAAAAATAACATAAAAAACATAAAACAATAAAAATAAATCTGATATCAATATAAGAGCTGTGTATAAAACAAAAATTTAAATATAATTTTCAATATAAGATGACAATTTTTGTTTTATACACATGTTGTATTTTATTTTGTTCTTATTCGAAAATCATATTTAAATTTTTGTTTTATATATATATATATATAAATTTTTATTTTATACACAATTTTTATATTGATATCAAAATTATTTTTATTGTTTTATATTGTTTTATGTTATTTTTACTATAATTAATAAAATTAAAAATAAGTGTAATTTTATTAGAAGAACATGGTTGGAAAAAGAACTTCAAAGATTAGCAATAGTAAATTATGGACAACTTTTGTTTAGTATTAATTGTAAATTGGTTTACTACTTTTTGACTGATTTACAACCTTTTGCCTACTGGTTTACAATTTTTTATATATTAGTTTATAACTTTTTTGTATATATTAGGGAAAATGTGTTCAAAGAAAATGTTACGTTTAAGTTAGCTATAAAAATTTATTGGGGAAATCTTTTAAAGCATGATTGAAAAATCATCTTAATGTGCTGCCAAACAAATTTCAACTTCAAAAATTATAGTTTTGGAATAATAATAATAATGCTTGGAATAAAGAAATGTATTAATCCTATATTAGTTAACGAGATATATAGTGTTCATCTTGAAAAGATGCATGTAGCTATGAATTAGTATATAAAAAGTTGTAAACTAGTGGACAAAAAGTTATAAACCAATTGAAGACACATACTAAACATGTGAAACCATATGTAGAAATGTTGTAAACCAGTATATAAAAGTTATAAATTAATAGGTAAAAAGTTGTAAACCAATTGAGAACATATATTAAACAGGTTCAGGATTAAATATAAAACTATATGCAAAAAAAAGTTGTAAATCAATATACAAAAAGTTATAAACCTGTATATAAAAAGTTGTAAACCAGTGCACAAAAAATTGTAAACTGATTTACAATTAATTCTAAATAAAGTTGTCTATAATTTACGGTTGCTAGTCTTTGAAGTTCTTTTTTCCACCACGTTCTTTTAATAAAATTACACTTATTTTTAATTTATTAATATGGTAAAAATAACATAAAAACAATAAAAATAAATATGATATCAATATAAGAATTGTGTATAAAATAAAAATTTAAATATATATAAATAAAAAAATTTAAATATAATTTTCAAATAAGAACAAAATAAAATATAGCATGAGTTATCTTAAAATAATTAAGTGTAATTACTAAACATTTTTCTAAAGAAAAATATAATATAATATAATATAGTAAAGAGTGTGATGATTGGAGAAGGCACGTGATGAGATAACGTACTAATAGAACAAAGGGACATGTCACTGTTTTCATGTCACGAATGATTTGTAAGTATATGATTAAATCAGTTTACAACTTTTTGTATACTGGTTTATAACTTTTTACCTATTGATTTATAATTTTTTGCATATTGATTTACAATTTTTTTACATATGGTTTCACATATAATCCTGAGCCTGTTTAATATGTGTTCCCATTTAGTTTACAACTTTTTACTTCTGGTTTATAATTTTTTATCTACTAGTTTATAACTTTTCATAACACAGATTTATAATTTTTTAACTCTAGTTTTCAATAATAACTATAAATCTCAGCTCCTAATAGAGTCATTCTCAATTCGTTTTATTGTTGATAAAACTAAATAAAAAATAATCATATATATCTTAAGACATAAACCACAAATGCATAACAAATCAAATAAAATGAGTTATACCTTCATGCATAAGGATTAGTTTATGCACTACTCACATATCTTGAATCTTTTTCTTCTTTCTCCTTAAAGAATGAAAAATTAGAGAGAGAAATATGATAAAAAGAGAGAAAATAGAAGTTTTTGATAGATGGGAGAGAGAAACAATACAAAGAGAGTAAATAAATATTATTTTTTCTTTTATATTTTTTCTTCTTATTTTATTCCTCCATTATCGTATAGTCTCTATACTTTAATTTTATCATTTAATGTGATATAAGTTTATTAATGGTCATGTTTCATTTCCCTATCTTAAATGATACGCAAACACTATCCGACAACTCACATTTTCCTTTTATGAAATCATATTTGCAATTTTTACTTCTATCATCATTAAATAAAAGAACCTTTGAAGCTTTAGATGCGCTGGCATCCACCGCTTTACAACTCCCAAAGTAACCTTCATTAATTAGTTGTTGACTGAAACTACTATAAAAAATTACCATGGATGAAGGCATTTTACCACAAGAAACCCAAAATAGCATCAAAGACTAGCAGAAAAAGAAAAAATAAATAAATCATATCTAAGAGGGAATCAATGGAGAGAATTGCCATGAGGAAGCTAGCAATATTAGTAGCATTAACAATGCTTTTGGTGGTTGGAGGGGCAACTGGTGAAGAAGGAAGCAGCGAGCAAAATGCTTCTTCTCCTCCAGGGTCATTGAAAGCTTGTTTCGGAAAATGCTACTCAAAGTGCAATGTTAGTCAACCCCTTTCGTGTGCAAACTTATGTTTGGGACAATGCAAGCACAACAATTCCCTCCCCGATAATTTATGCAATTAGCCTATACCTGCTCCAAGATTCGCTGCGCTGCTGTGGACTCTGGTAAGTGGTAACTAACAACTCAGGTAAAAACCACCATTTTAGCTCTTCCCTTAAATATATATGTTATATAAAATGTTCAACAATTTTGTTCTTAACTATATCATTGTTTGTTCTAAATATTGCAGATCCAGAAAAAATTCAACGCTGCGTTTTTAGCTGCTCTAGGCTATGCAACCACCAATACTAGTTGGTTGAGGATGAAGCATGTGAACATTCTGTAATCAAAAGCAAAGTTATTATATTCATAATGATTAATGAATAATTTTCAGATCGCATCCTTTCTTCATTTACCGTTTTACTAGTTTATTTGTCATCTGGTTTTATAATATTTGTAGATATAGCTTGGAGTTACCTTATACTTTACCATCCTGCAAATTAAAACTACAAATTTTAAACCTTTTACTTAGTTTACAAATTGTAGCCAAGTAACTAATAAATCAATAATCTTTCCGTTTAAAATCTGTTGGTTCACTAACGATGATATTATGTGCAAACATGCATCTTATATATCCGTTTATTTTATGTTAAATTCAACAAATGATTACTTTCGTTAGTGAGATCAATTCAAATTTTAAGCAATTTTAAATAGTCAAATTAATAGATAAAAATCTATAAAACTCAAAACAAAAATATATCATAAGAAAAAATTGGTTAAATTAAATTCTTGGTCCTGCACCCTAGATAAATTTTCAACTTGGTCCTGATATTTTTTTCATCATAATTGAGGCCCTATAATTATATATATTTATAAATATACCCCTATCTATGCTATCCTTAATTAATTATGACACCACTAATTTTGTTTTGAGCTAGTTATCAATACCTTCACCGTTCATGACTGAAACACGAGAAGAATAAGAAAGAAAATGGAAACTATCAAAATAAGTTACCCATGGATTGGATTAATCGAAAATACGAGGAGAGAAGAGAGAAAATGAGACGATTTTGTGACTTTTCATTATTTGGATAAAGAAAAAAACACAGGAGAGAAGAGAAAATGTGATTGCAATCCCATTAAAATAAATAATAAATATCCAATTTAATTCCTCAAAAATATATTAAAGGATAAATTAATCCTTTAGAATTTAAAAATCCTAAATTAATTTGTTACAATTTAAAAAATAAACAAATTGATTCCTCCTTGTAGGTTCGTATAATGAAAGAACAAATACCATACGAAACTTTTTAAAGTAGTCAATTTGTCCATTTTTATAAGATGTAAGGGATAAATTTAGGGCTTTTAAAATTTAAAAAATTAATTTATCTTCCAATATATTTATGAAAGATTAATTTGAATATTTTTTCTAAAAAACATTTCTCTCCATCCATATGGTTAAAATAAGGAGAGAAAACTGATAAAATATCATCATTCGAATATAATTGTATCTTATGATTTTACCTATATTTTTCTTCGTATTCTTGATTACTGCGAAATGATTGAGTCATTATATATATACACGTTTATCCAATTAAATGGCGAGAGAAAAGTATATTTTTATTTGTTACCTCTGAGTGAGGCAACCTTGGTTTCCGGGGTTGATCGCGGTGGTTGACTCCTAGCTCCGGCGGCGGGGGTGCCTTCAAAAAGCACTCTGACACCCAAGTCAGTAACTGTGGATTACTGTAGAAGGTGGTAAAGATAGTAGACCTTGTATCGTCCCCTCTGCATGTTCTTATATTCGTTCATTTCTCCTGCGTGGTGTTCTTAGGGCTGAGGTGTATAGTACGGGTGGCATCCCAATTGACTCGATGAGCTGGATAGTATGGTGGAATACGAATCGTCTTTCCACTCGTACGGTACGGAAGTAGTTTACCAGCTCGGATATTTTCCCTCGGAAGCACGTGGTTGGACATTGATCCGTCCTTCTTCCGAGGTGGCGGGGTGATTCTGCCAGTTCGGAGTCTTCCTGCTCCGTCCGAATCCCCGTCCCTGGGTTCAATGGGGCTGGACCTTATGATTGCGGGCAGCCTGGTCGCAGTCCATTCTTGTTCCGACTTCAACCATCCAAGAGCGAGAACCAGGTTCCCGTCGGTAACATTATATATTGTCATATATGTTCATTTTGTGTGTTTTTTTGTCTAGATAACTGCTTATGCAGGTTGAAGATAAGGTTAGATAAAACTTTTCCTGAGATTCGAAACTTTATCATTGCAGGTGAAATTTGTATGGAATGATAATTCATTTCCATTACAACTAATCAATTTTATATGTTATCTTCATCTTCTTTCATTTCATTTTCTTTCTTTTAATTTATTCTCTATGGCCAAATTAACAAAACATTAAGGCGCTTAAGTTTATCAATCAGTAAATAGAGACTTCGAAAAAGTTATCTCATTTTGAGAATAAGCTAAAAAATAACTTAGAATTCATCAAAATTGATGATATATATATTTTTCATATATAAACTACCAATATTCAAACTATGCAATATTTTAACTAACTTAGATCGATATAATTAGCTTATGATGAGGTCAAGCCCTCCCAACATTATTGTTCGTTTTTCTTTTTTAATCTATAACACTCGAATCCAAAACTTTGGTAAAGAAGAATAATTATCAAACCACTTGAGTTACTCAAAGGTGCTGGTAAAATTGGTAAGGGCATTGTATCAAAAAAAAAAAATTATAAGGGGAGAACTAAACTCATCTCTTAAAACTTATGAAAATGCATCTCAATTTTTCTTTAATTGTCCAACCTATACTCATCTCACAGATTACATCAACTATTAATATTGCTACCTAAACTATTTTAATTTTCCAAGAATACCTTGTTTTATGTTGTAAAAAAATTAATAAATGCACTCAATAAATACATATTACAGTCCACACAGAGAAAGCTATCTAAAATTGAAAGAAAACTTTAAACGATATAGCTCTACTATTTCGAATCAAGATCCTTTGCATATCTTAAAATTAACTGCATGGTAAATACTATCTAACAACTCACATTCTCCTTTACTAGTGAGTATTTTTATTTTTATTTACTTTTATTTTTCTAAGTATTATAATAAAGAGTAAACACCCAAATTGGTTCTTAACAATTTTCTGGATGGACAAACTGATCCTTAACAATTGTAAACACCCAAATTGGTCCCTCACAATTGTAAAATAGGATATTATAGGTCCCTGATCGGCTTGTTATCCGAGCTCCGGCTACACTTTCCAAGCTCCGCCTAGTTCTACCAGAGCCTCGACAGCCTGTAGTGTCTAGGCGGAGCTCAGTAAATGTAGCCGGAGCTCGGATGACAGGCCAGTCAGGGACCTGTAGTGTCCTATTTTACAATTGTGAGAGACCAATTTGGGTGTTTACAATTGTTAGGGATCAGTTTGTCCATCAAGAAAATTGTTAGAGATCAATTTGGATGTTTACTCTATAATAAATAATATATAAATAGGGGTATTATAACAACTAATAGTTTTTCATGTTTGCAAGTCTGAAGGTTGATGCTTGCAAGTCCTGAATGTGCTTCTCGTCATGGGATGAATAGGTTGTTAATTGTGCTTGTTTTATATAGCAGTTATTTTAATTTATTTTGAAACTAGTTACATGCTATTTATAAAAATTATATTTATGAGCTTGAAAACACAATTCAATCTAATTAGGAGGCATAAAAAAATGTTATAAAATGAATCCTCTTTATCTACAGTATAGATAGAGTAAAGATGAAATAATAATATTTGCCATTTTTACTTCTCTCATGATTAAATAAAAACACTTTTGAATGCCGTGTGCATTACTTTGCAACACCAAAGTAACATTCATTAATTTGTTATTGACCGAAACCTCTATAAATTACCATGGATTAAGACATTTCAACACGACAAACCCAAAATAGCATCAAAGATAAAATGGAAGAAAAAAAAATCATCTAAGAGGGAATCAACGGAAACAATTGCCATGAGGATGCCAGCAATATTGGTAGCATTAGCAGTGCTTTTGATGGTTGGAGGGGCAATTGGTGAAGGTGGAAGCAGCGAGCAAAATGCTTCTTCTCCTCCAACGTCAATGAAAGCTTGTTATGGAAAATGCTACTCAAAGTGCCATGTTGTTACTAAACCCCTTGAATGTGCTGCTTTCTGTATGGGCAAATGGAAGCACGATATGTCTGTCAAAGACACACTCTGCAATTGCACCTATCATTGTGCTAAGTTTCAGTGTGCAAATGTACAGCCTGTTTGGCAGCCATTTTTAAAAATTGTTTTCAATTTTTAAGATGAAAAAAACAAGAAACCTTGTTTGATAAATGTTTCTTGAATATTGGTTTTAAAAACAATAAAGCTGGATCTAGATTTTAAAAACAAGAAACCGAAAACAACTCCAAGATGTTTTGAAAAACAGGCAGTGGCATTGTTGTAAATATCTTGTTTTACTTATGATAACACTCTCCGAATCCCATATGAAACACAATGAGAGAAAAATGTTTTTATTGTATCTCTTTCAACCTTTGGTTGTGAATGAAGTGGGAGAGCACTTCCACCCAAAAACACGCACCACACAACTCTAACTTCACTTCAAAGTTGCTTCCCCCAACCACTGCGACTAGTCCCCAGATCCGGTTTTGGGGGCAATGGTGGCTAAGGCAGAGGTTCGTGGTTGTTTGGTGGATAAAAAAGGGAGGTTTGCTACTTGTTAGGGTTGAGGCAACGAGCCACCGCATGGTGGAAGGCCGATCGGCCACGGCCTGTGTGCAATAGCAGCATGAAGGGCGCAACAACTGTGGAGATGGTAGAGGCTAGCAGATCTATAGCGGTGCAAGGTCGTGGGTCGTGATCTCATGGCGATGCTTGCTTCACGCAACTGATTTCCTCAAAGCTTTGTGGTTGTTGTGCGGCGATGGGGCTGTGTGAGGAAGGCAGAGGTTTCGACAATGAGAGGAAAGGTCGTGGTTGTGTCTTTGAGCTCGATGGCTCATGGATGATGATGGTGGTGGAAGGGAGAGGTCGCGATGGTTGTGGCTATGAATGATTGGTTTAGGTGGTGGTGCGATGGTAGAGTGATGGCGGAGCGTGGTGGCAATGTGCTTGTTGTGAAGAGAATCGCCACCTCTTCTTCTTGTTTTTCACAGTTTTGCTTTATTTGTCTTTAGAATTGAATATGGACAATTTGGACTGTGTCTTGTTCTTTATTTTTTTTGTTTCAATTTCTGGCTATGAATGATGAGTTTTGAATGTGTTTATTGATGGTTAACCTTTGTTGATTTCTTGTTTGATGGCTTGTTGTAGCATGTTATGTGATTCATAACTGTGTACATAAGTGGGGAATGCGGGACGAATTGTTTAGAGAATAGGAGGATAAAGTTTTTTTTAAAAAAATTAAATGTACTTTATAACTATTAGTTTTAAAAGTTGTTTTGTTTTAAATTATTCAAACATATTTTCTATTTTTTACCATTATAAAACTATTTTTGAAATTAAATTGCCAAATAAGTTTTTATATTTTTTGTTTTTAAAAAATTGAACTTACACTTGTTTTTAAAACAATTTTAAAAAATTTAAAAACAAAAATATTTCCAAACAACCTCGTATGCTCTGGTATGAATGAACGTAAATTACAACCACGGCATTTAATTTGTTTTTTTTCTCTCCTCAAATTAGTCATGCAACAATTTCGTTGTAGCTTTTCCATTTGTATATTCAATTTAAGTTATAATTTATAAATGTTTTATAAAACCTTAAATTGAAAATTGTGCTGTTAGACTTTATTACTATGATGATTCAAATAATATATATTCATTTAACTTATTTAAAAATAATTTTTCGGTTGTAGCCAAATCATTCATTCATAATGGATTAGGCTTCTCATTCATTTTGTTCTTCATCTTGCAGATCCAGAAAAGGTTCTGAGTTGGCTTTCTATCTTCTCCATGTTATGCAGCATCGAATACTAGTTGGTTTTCGTCCTTGCTTGTTGAATTGAGCTGGTGGAGCAAATAATACATAAGTTGTTATGTAATCAACATTCTATTATCATATTATAATGAATAATTTTTAGATCACACTCTAGCTTTATTATTTTTTATTTTTTATTCATCATCTAATCTTATATTTATGGGAAAAGAATGTAGTGATGTAATTAATCTTTTATTTTTTTTAATATTTTTCACGACAAACTCTAAACCCTTCTTATAATTGATACATATCTAACTTTAACTAACATTTTACTCATTCATTTTATATTATATTTAAATTTTGACTAAGTTATTTATGTGTTTCAAAATTGAAGAAGTTTAAAATCGTTAAATTAATATCTAGAAGTCCTAAAATTCTGAAAACAAAGATTATAATAAAAAATTACTAACTCTATATTATTTAATGAATACATTAGTCAATGAGAATTAAGTTCCAAATAGACAAAGTATTATATTCTATTAATGTGGATTCTTATATGGAGTTGAAGGTCAATGCAGTTGGTGCAATTGGCTTTGGCATCCAATGGGAAAACGACACACGTTTGGACCCATGCCTCATCCTCTGTGATTCTAGCTACATCCCTCTCCATCTTCCAACACTCCACCTGCCCTTCGTCCCTGCCAGCCACGCCCTCAACATGGCTGCCCTTTGCAGAGCATCGCTGGTCATCGAAAAATGCCAAACCTCCACCTCGATTTCTTGTCAACATCACACAGGGAACTGTGACTTGCAACTCCAGTGCTTCCTCGCTGCCTTTATCTCTGGTAATCATCGCCACTGCAAGCCAACTGGAGATAGTTGCCTTGCCCGAGTCGACGGCGCCTCTGCTCACGTCTCCTATTGTCGTTGATGGTTTGCCACCACAGCCTGCCTATCCTCTGTAGCTTTCTTCCTCCATTGCAACCAAATTCATCTTTGCTTGTGGATCTGGATCTGCTTCATGTGATTGCTTTTGTGCTTCAAATGCTTGATTTTGTGTTGATTCTTTTTCTGTTTTCAATTTCATTTGTTACTCTAAATCAAGTTTGAATCTGCGCTCTCTGAGTTGTTGAACTATTGATGTTCCTGATCTACTATTGTAATTCTTTCCTCATAAAATTTTGCCCATTGTAAAGCACATTCAAGAGACTGAGGCATCTCCTAGCTTGATGCCGGTGTGGTGGAGGCTGGCGTTGCAGAAATGGAACTTGAGGAGAAAGTAGTGATGGTGATGGCGGAGGAGAAGGAGGAAGGAGATTGTGTTTAGCAACATGTTGAATTTCAGTTAGCCACATTTATGAAATATGGTTAAACACAACTGCAGGGTAGGCATTAACTAATGACTGTAGGGTAGTAGTCACTTCTATTAATACCATTGATGTATTAGAAAATTTTCAGCAAAAAATTACTAAATCGACAATTGAAATTTATAAAAAAAATTTAAAAATTTTAAAGTTGAAAATAATACTTTATAAAAAATGATAAAAGAAAATTGAGAATTGATCTATATATATATATATTGTTTTTTCAAATATTTTTGTAAGCTCCACCTTTGCCTCTTCTTATTCTTATGGTTGGAGATGCAAGAATTTTGTACTTGAGTGTAGCTGGATAACCCAATTAACCAGCATTATCAGTGACCGACGATATCTGTATGATGTGACAAAACAATTGAATAAAATCAATAGAAAATAAAAGAGTAAACTCTCAAAATAGTCCATAACGATTTTTAAATCGGATAAAATAATCCTTAACAAATAAAAATAGACAAATTAGTCCCCCACCTTTTCAAAAACTAGACAAAATAGTCATTGAGGAATAAAAACAAATAAATCAGTTCACCACCTTTTAAAAAAACCGGACAAAATGGTCATTTCGTCAAATTTTTCTATTAATGATCTGTTAAGTGGATGACATAGCACCCTTAATTATTCCTATCAAGCTAAACTATATGTCGTATATTTCCTTACAAATCTTCATCTTTATCTTGACGGAAGGACCATTTTGTCTAGTTTTTAAAAAGGTGATGACTAATTTGTCTGTTTTTATTCTTCGGGGAACATTTTGTCCAGTTTTTGAAAATGTGAGGGATTAATTTATCTGTTTTTATTCCTTAGGGACCGTTTTGTACAATTTAAAAATCCTTAGGAATTATTTTGGGGTTTACTCTAAAATGAAATTAATGTACAGTTCATTGGACACAGAGTACTAAAACAACACAAATAAGTGTGAACTTCTGAAGACATGGGTGGTTGAACTGTGAGGTCGACAAAACACCAGACCCAAATACATGAATGAACGCCCTATGCAATGCTTAACATAACTTGAGATCATTAATAATTGAGTAAAGCATCGTTTTCATCCCTAAAATTGTAAGTATGTTTCATTTTAGTCCCTGAAATTTTAAAATTAACTCTTTGGTTCTTGAAATTGCATTCCGTAGGTCATGTTAATCCTTGATCAAACAATCGTTAATCAACTGTTACATTTTGCTGACGTGGCACGTTAAGTGACACATGACATGTTGATCCCACATAGCATGTTGATGTGACATCGGATCAAAATCGATTTAGATCAGTCTCTGAAATTTTTTAAAATATGTCACAAAAGTCCTTGAAATTTTAAATGTGTCAAAATAATTCGTGAAGTTTTCTAAAATGTGTCAAAAAAGTTCCAAATTCTAAATTTTTCTTATTCTATTTCATAAAATTTAAATCCCTAATATTTGCTAAATCCACTTATTTCTCTCGTATTTTTACACCTTAAACAAAGATCTCTTTAATACAGAATAGCAATGAGAAGATAATGTATCATCAAGTTATTGTTGTTAGATGAGTGGTAGGTAGTCTAATCTCTCATAAAGGGAGTGACTATTGCCACTCCATTTTAGCTATTGTCATTCCTTATTTATCAGAGATTTAATTGAGCTCAAGTAAATAATTGTGTCTCTTATTTCATCTCAACGATGGTGAGTCGTAGGAAATGACCCCAGAATGTTGATTTAAATAAAGCAAATAAAATTATACCAATTTAGAATATAGCATTTGTAGTTACTTTTCCCCCAACATATTCTCATCTCTATGAGGGGAGTGGCTGTAATAGCTAATTCTCTCACTTATTTATCATCTGTACTCAATATCATATTATATTTATCACCACTTTATTAATCTAACAATGTACTAAATTAATACTTCTATAGTTAATCCAAATAACACGACATAACCTCAAAATTAGGAATCACCCATGTTCAAACTTTAGCCAAGTAAATCCATTGAGAGTCAAAATGAGGAACCATGAAGTACTCCTCTCATATGTGTTGTATTTCTTATATTATGTGAAAATATAGTTTAATAAATTTAATTAAGAAATCAACCAAACATGAAATATCGTATTATAAAAGCAAAAAATTTGATTAAATATATTAATTGTTTTAAGTATCGATAAAATTAGAAATAAGATTAGATTATATTATAAGAGCATTTTGGAATGATTGAACAAAAGTTCAATAAATATGAAGTGACAATAGTCAAAATGGAGTAACAATAGTCACTTTCCTTTATGAGAGATTAAATTGCTTACCACTCTTCCAACAACAATAACTTGTTGATGATACATTGTTTTCTCATTGTTATTCTATGTTGAAGAGATCTTTATTTAAGTAGGGTGTGAAAATAAGAGAGAAATGAGTGGATCTAATAAATATCAAGAATTTAAATTTTATGAAATAGAATAAGAGAAATTTGGGATTTGAGACTTTTTTAACATATTTTAAAAAATTTCAGGGGTTATTTTGACACATTTAAAATTCAAGGATTTTTTTGGACACATTTTAAGAAATTTTAGAGACTAATGTGAATCTATTTTGATCCAATGTCACGTTAGCATGCCACGTAGGGTCCACATGACACGTCATCGACACGTGACATGCCACGTATCACTTAACTTGCCATGTCAATAAAATGTAATGAAGGTTGTTTGATCAGGGGTTAACGTGACTTATGAAATGTAATTTTAGAGACTAAAGAGTTAATTTTAAAATTTCAAAAATTAAAGTGAAACATGCTTATAATTTCAGAAACGAAAGTGATATTTACTCTTACGATATGATATCTAGTACTGGGTATACGGACCGGTCCGGTCCGTTTAGCCCGGTCCGCGACGGATCAATTTTAAATGCTGGACGACCAAATTGCTTAATAAATGACCTGGCTTTTACCTAGTCCAGGCCCGGTCCGCTTAAGCGCAAGTAAGTGGTGGCCCATGACTAGGCTTTTTTATTTCTTTCATTTTTTTTTTACCTTTTTTAATATCCTATATTATATATTTATATTTATGCAATATATTTAATAATTTACATCACAAAATATATATACACATTCTTCTTTACAATATACAATTTAAATTTTAAACAAATAACAGTACTAATTACTGAATACTGCAAATATTAAAATTCAAGTGTTAATTTTTTCAAAGCAATAACATACAAATTAATTACAAACCAATTAAATATGCATAACTTCTTCAAGTATAAAAAATATTTAAACTACTAAAGAATATAAATTAACAATTACTAACTATCAAAAGCTGGAGCTTAGTCTCTATGTCTACAGTATACGGGTTAGGCGGGTTGATCCATGACCTCATGGCCAGTTGTTTCATGAAGCGGAGCGGATCAAAAAGTCCGCGGTTGGCGGGTTAAAAATTTTCTGGCCCATTTTAAATGCGGATTATGAAGTTAACGGGTTGGTTCATGACCACTATCATATACCCAGCTCTAATGATACCTCACGTGTCATAACCAATCAGCGAATCCAGAAGGGCCATTAAATTTCCGTAAATACCCCCAATACAATCAGAAAATCCCTCCAATAAACCACAACACAAACTGAAGAACTAAACCCTCCTCTTACGTTTTTGTTTCTTCCTTCGTTCGTCTCTCGCTACGCTCGGTTTCAATCGCTGAGACGCACATCGAAGCACACACTAAAGTCTACCAAAATTATCTATCTAGGGTTTCGCCTCTCACTCCCAAGCTAACCCTA
Source organism: Dalbergia cultrata (assembly GCA_031216105.1). Classification (NCBI taxonomy): domain Eukaryota; kingdom Viridiplantae; phylum Streptophyta; class Magnoliopsida; order Fabales; family Fabaceae; genus Dalbergia; species Dalbergia cultrata. The sequence goes on along the minus strand of CM062350.1, from coordinate 1,708,581 downwards.
ATTCAATCCATTCTATTCCCTTCCTCTTTTCATTCTCATCGCTCGTTTCGATTCGGCGTTTCCCTCTTTTCATATTCATAAATTCTCTGATTTTCGTTTCAATTGGCTACGATTTTTCTCATTCGGCGTTTGAAAGCTGGGGCGTTTTGGTGGTTGCAATTGATCGAGATATATATATTTTTGTTTCGAATTTAGATTTTTTTTAACGGTTTAGGTTTTTGTTGGTATTGATGGGTAGCGGGGATGAAGAAGATGTTGAGTATGAGAGTGATCCCGAAGAGTCGAAGAGATTGCTCGGAATGCGAAGGAGGCGTGGGGCAAGTAGTGACGATGAGGAACCTGAAGACGAAGCTGGAATCAAGGGTTCAGATCGCCGTGTGATTCGTTCCGATGAATCCGACGGCGAGGGTGGAGTGGCCGATTACGATGACGAAGAAGAGGAAGAAGAAGACGAATTGGAGGATGAAGAAGACGAAGAAGGATTGGAGGAAGAGGAAGAAGAGGAGGTGTACGAAGAAGAAGATGAGAGGGGTGTGAAGCAACGAGTTGTGAATGGCTCAGTGGATGTAGTAAAGGGTTCTGATGATGCTGATCTGAAACCCCATTTGGAAGAAGAAGAAGAAGAAGAAGGTTCAGGGAACAAGGATGAAGAAGAGAAGAAGGAGAATGAGCCATTTGCGGTTCCCACAGCTGGAGCGTTTTACATGCACGATGATCGTTTCAGGGATAATGCTGGTGCTCGCCACAGGTATATATCTTTACTCAAATCAATTCTCTGCATATATCAACAATGTATGGTGTTTTTGAGACTCAGTTACATCATGCATTTTTTGCTTTTCAGGCGGATGCGTGGTGGAAGGAGACTTTGGGAGTCCAAAGATGATAGAAAATGGGGGCACGATAAGTTTGAGGAGATTACTTTTCAGGAAAGGCACTACAAAGAGGTGATCATCTCCTACAAATGTTTTATTTCCTTTTTTTTTTCGATATAAAAAAAGACCATCTTCTGCAAATGCAGTACTATTACATTTTTTTTTCCTGTAATGACACTATTGTAATGTATAGGGTAGGAGGCCTTCTAGGGGTAACTATAGAGGCCGCGGTAAAACTCGAGGGGTTGGTCGTGGAGGATATGTTCGAGGAAACAGGAAAGGATATGATAACAGTGGTAATCAAGGTCAGGCACCTAAGGCTATTGTGCGAGGGAGAGGACCCCGAAGATATGAGCCTACTTTTAAAAGAAGGGATCAAACATCCCAGGTGCAAAATAAACAGTGAGTATCGAGTTAGTGGAGTGTGTTATAAGAATAGTTGGAAACTTGTGATCTATAAATAACAGGACTTTCTGATGATTGTTTTATTTTTTTACCAAGATCTTCTTCAAAGCTTCATGAGAAACCTTCACATGTTAGTTCAGGAAGAACTTCTGCACCTGCCTCAAATTCTGAATCTGATTCTGTGCCTACTAAGAAACAAGTGTTTGCTTCAAATTTGAATTCTGCATCTCCCCCATTTTACCCTTCAGGTGCTGCCAACAAAGAGGTTAATCTGACAACAAAGAGGGATGTCCAAGCTGGCAGCACAAGCCGGAGTTGTCGCCCTGGTGTTGTGGAAGAGGGATTTTCAGTTCAACAAAATAACACGTTGCTTCGGGGAAAGAATGTTGTTGATACTATCGGCATGGATAAGCTGTATATTGATGAGTCCGTCAGCCAATCTATTGGCAAGCCTTTGAATAATTTGCGTGTGGTACCAGCTGGATCTTCTGGAGTTAATGCTTCTCAACCTCCTCATCCAAGGGCTCCTGCAAGGGGTGGAGCAATCCCATTACAGATGAATTATCAGCCTGCTAATCAAGTCAATAAATTTGCTCCAGTGCAACACCAAGCTATGCAGAGGAGTTCTGCACCAGGGCGAAATTCAACCACTGTGCGAGCCCCTCCCCGACAGCTTGGTCATCGACCTGGCAGTGGGTCTCAAGCTTCATCTCCTCCAAAAACATCTGGGGCAATCAATTCCTTGGATTCTGGAGAAATTGATGCAGCTTCAGAATCAGGTAAATCCAAAGGTGCATTAGTTGGGAAGGGAAGGGGGGTTACTCAGGGTAATGGAAGGGGTTCTTTTGTTTATGGTGGAGCTGTGGGGACTGCTGGAAACGTGAGTGGTAGTCCGGGAGATCAGAACTTCCCAGCCTTCTTGCCAGGTTTGTTTTATTTATCTGTTTCTTGTTAACTATCAATATTGCCTACTTTCAGGAAAAGTTGGATCCAATCTTCTTATTGCAGCTTCTTAATTCTGTTGTTGGAATGCAATTTTCTCATGCATTAAGTAGAAGTTGCTGGAGCATTACTATTCCATGAGAAGTCAAGTAGTTATATTACTTACTATGTCACAGTGGATACTTCGGGACTGAGTTTCCTGATTTATTGACACTCCTTTGGTTTTCCTTTGTGTTTGTACTTTGTATTTGTTTCAGAATAGATTAATGTGTTTTTCTTCTTTCAACTTCTCTTTTAATCAATGTTTTCTAATTTTCATTGGGCTCTGGTGGGACAGTTATGCAATTTGGAGGTCAGCATCCTGGTGGTATTGGAGTTCCTGCCGTTGGCATGGCATTCCCTGGATATGTTGCTCAGCCTCAACTTGGTTTGGGAAACTCTGAAATGACATGGTACAGATATTACCTTCTTTATTTTATCAGATGTTGAATGATGTTTGAAGAGCTAATTATATGGCCAATTCATTGTGTGTCTCTCTCCGGATCTCAATTTTCCTTGAGAAAATACTGTACATCATGGGAAAAGTGTCTCATTCGATGTAACTGATTTATATTTTTTTGAAAGAAATTTCTCTTCTATTTTGTTCCCCTTTAACTGGAACATTTCGCTATTATTTCCTTTTCTGGTTTAGGCTACCGGTTTTGGCTGGTGCTGCCGGAGCTTTAGGTGCTACCTACTGTCCACCGTGCCTCACTGTTGATGGTGCATATCATGCTCGACAGTCAGGACAGACATCTGCAACTGGTACTTCTAGGTTGGTCCTCATCATTATCCAAATTGTATATGTATGAGACAGTTCTTATCTTTCTCTGACTTGCATAATCTTATATTCTGCTTTGCATTCATTTTGTTTAACATGTTCAAAATGGGGGTTGTATATGTTAATCTCCATGTTCAGCTTATGAAGCTTGGCATGAACAGTGCTATGTATATTGATTTTCGTTGTGGGAAAATATTTTATGAAATAGCTGTTATGTTTTTCTGGCCTTAATGTTAGCTTCCATGTTGCTGTAGCTATTTGCTGGTTTTGTGATTTCTGTTTTCATTATTGAATTTTTGCAGCAAGGAAAACAATGCTAATAAAGCTAATAATGAATGGAAGCCACCACAGAAACCTGGTAAGATATTGATATTACTTTTCCAGTGATATTTTTTTATTCATAGCCGTCGGTTGCTGTTGTTGTTTATTTCTTATTTGGAACTGTTCTGTCTGCAGAGCCTGTAAGTGATGAGTTTGGACCGCGGCAGAATAAGCCCCGCAGGCAAGTTGGATTGCAAAAACACTAGCCTTTTAGTTGTTTTAATGATTATTTGGTTTGAGTGCTTTACCCAGGTTCTGCTGCTTCTGTTACTGGCCTTATTTTTCTTTGGACTTGGGCTAATTTGGGGGGAGGGTCAGGATGCACCTGTTCATACTATTGGCGTGATTTTTAATTAGATCAGAATCTCAATGAATGTTTTCTATTGAAGAAATTGAAAAAAAAAAAAATTTAATTGATGTTGGTTATGCTCATTGCAGATACTCAGAGATGAACTTTGGGCAGTGAAGTATTATATAGGATGCAACTTGTTTGAATAAGATAAAGGTCAGTTACTTCCCTATTAATGCTTTTTTCTTTTTAAATATATAGACAGGATTTTCTGAATTTTGGTAATTTTGTGTTTCAGGCCTCCATCCAAGCCCTTTGTTCTCCGGCTTTTGTTCTGGAGTACTTTGGGCCGCAATAGGTTTCAAGATTGTTTAGGTAATTACAGAACCACTATTTCATTTAGAATATTTTTAAGCTATTGTATAACTGAGAGGTGTCCTCCTAATTATTAGTACTTGGACAATGGACTTCAGAATATAACGGTGCAACTAAACAATGATGAAATTTGAAAATGCTTTAGGTTTTCAGTTCTTTGTTTAATCCCAGTTCCTTATGTTTGTTGAAACTTGAAATGCACTAGTTGGATTACTTTGGGTTTGCCTTGGGCTTTATACACACTTTTTATCGTCCCTCTGCTCCATTTTCTTCCTTGCAGTTCTGTAACGCCTGTTCATGCTGTTCTCCATTTAAAGAAGTTATTGCGGCTTGACAGGTGGTAGTTGCTTGTGTAATTGTGCGGTAAGAATAATCATAAGCATAATTGGACTTGCAGTCGGTATCCTTATAGTTGATGCTGGGGAAATCATGACGGGTGTTGGCTTCTTTGCAGGTTGTTCTTGCGGTTTGTTTTTCTGTGAAGCTTGTTTGAAGCATAACATATCAGGCTTCTCTACAACAACTATGGATATGGGGAAACGATAATTATTGTGCAGCAACTGGTTGCTTGTGGAGTTATAAAATTTCTCATGTAAATGGTTTTTTTCTTTGTTCATCTGGTATGACTTGTGGGTAAATTATTGAGGTTCCAGAGACAATAACATCGTTATATTTGTACTTCAAATCTGAGTAACATCGTTGTTTCTCTTAATGAAACTTGAGCAACTATTTCTGAGTCATCAAATTGAAGCCAGTAGTACATAAGTTTGGTGTTCCATGTAGAGGATGCTTTTTGTTACCCTTGAAAATGGCTTGATGATTTCTTCCTCCAATTCGCAGTTTCTTGGGCGTTTTATGGTCTGGGTCACTCAGTGTGGGTTGATGGACATTATAGCACGTAATTTCGCATCCTGTCTATTCTCAGTTGAGAGGCAAGAATGAGAAAATACTATTCAATGACGGGGAAAAAAAAAAGTCAAAATATGGACTCGTTACAAAAATATAGGAATGTGTGCTTGTTATTACGTGGATGTAGTTGCAAAATTTCGTTTAGTTTTCTGCTTCTTCAATAACTTCAATTAGAAAATTTTGTAACATTTATCTAAATTAAAAAGTAAAATTAGAAATTTGTTTCTGTGCACCGTCATTTAAGCTATGTTTGTAAGTTTATATTCAAAGGAAAAGGGAAGGGAATGCAGGGTTTATTTTATAAAATTTAAGTCCATTTCTAACGGGATGTTTGGCCTTTGCTTTTGGTCTTGGGTTTGTTTGTTCTATTATGATGATACAAATTAAGTATTTTGGGTTAAATCCATGGAAATGTAGAATAATGCTATTCTCCTAGAGAACAGCGTTATTTGACACAAATAGCGACAATATGAGTGCATAGGAAGTAATAAGAAACTAATAAAAAGAGAGCGTGGATTGGATTGGAGTTAAAATTGGAAAAACCAACCCTTTAATACTGTTTATGAATATAATTTCGTGCTAACTAAATAGCAGTATTTTACTTTCTTAGCATGGAGTGTTCTCGTAGCAATGGTCTTATTTTGTATCGGAGCGTAATTCTGAGTGAAATTCTCCAGGATGGCCACACATCACGTGGGGCGTAATTACAAGTTTAACCCCGCACGCGCACGCACTCACGCCACGCCATTGTTGTTTCTCTCTCTGACAGAAGCCTCTCGTCTCAAGCTGAACGAAGCCATTCAACTCAATGTAAGCGCAATGTTCTTGCACGTTCTCGCGGTGTTGGAAACTAGTTAGGTAACACTGATTGAGAGAGAGAGCATCTTCAAGAATCTTTTTTCAAGTTGAAAAAAAAAAAAATTGATCCATGCATGTATGGTGTTGTAGTGCCTCTTCTCTTAGCTTCATCTTTAGTGTGATAGGATAGTTGAGGAAATGAAACAACACCAGAGAGAGGGGAATTGAGTTCCTGGCGAAGTCTTCATTAAGGTCTGGTGCATGGCAGTCTTAACAATGCAGAACTGAAATTCATTTCGGGAATGCAGAATTGAAATTCATTTCTGGCTTTCTGGTGAAAAAGATATGCTTTTTAGTTGTTAGTGACAAATTGAGGCGGATTCTAGGACGGCAAAAAGAGAGTTTGGGTCCAAATAGTCTTAAAATGTAGATATGATGGTTGAAATAATAGCAGGTAAGATTTTTTTTTAATATTTCAAGAAATTATCCTTATCTATTTTACCCCTCCTCTAACCCCTTCACAGTGTGACTATCTTCAACCCCATTAACCCTACCTCCTTAAGCTCTCCACCTACCTCAGCTCCCCCGCTCCAGTACCACCGCTCTTGACTCCGGCACCATTGTCACTATTACTGTCGGCATGGAGGTCGGTGTCACTAAGATGGACTGCATCATCATATCTCAAACGTTGAGCTCCATATTCATCCATGCATAGAAGTGAAGCGCAAACCTGCAAACTACCATCTCCGACAACACGAAACTGTAACATCAAATATGAAGAAGCTCAAAGCTTGTGAAAGGAAGACAACCACAGATGCATAGGGCAGGCAAAGCAATAATGGAAGTCATGGCCTTGTGCGGCTGTCGGAGACGCGCAAATTGGGTGGTTTCTTGTGGACCCTACTCAACACCAAGTCGCTGTGGTGAGCGAGATCCAGGAAAAAAAAAAATGAAAAACAAAAAAGTAACTGGTCCAGTTACAGAATTATAAAACATAATATCAATTATTGGAGATGGGTGTGGAGTTTGTAAATATGGTCAAAGACTCAACAGAGAATGACTTGATGTGGAACAGGTGCCGGAGGAAAAAAAAGCAAGAGAGGAAAAAGAGGATGAGGGCAGATAAGCGAGGTAAAGCAAGAGTGGCAGGCAGTTCATGACAGCTGGGAAAAAGAAAAAAAGAGGTAGAGGATAAGTATCAAAAAGTCATTTTGATGATTACTTTCATTCCAATAATACCCATCATCACTTGAATCCAAACTTTTTTTTCCCCCACTACAGAACCGTGCTTTGGAGGACCATGCTAATTCTAACATTGTTGATTTAACCCTATCTTCAAGTGTTCTAGTACTTTAGGTAGCTTTTTGTATTGATATCTTCATTGCTTTTCGATGGTAAAAGTTACATAGGTAGGTAAAAATGATGCTATTTAAACAGCTTCTTGTTTTCGGATTGTGATGTTGAACGCTCCCCACACAATAACGAAAGTGTTTTAAAAAAAAAAAACTCAATCAAAATGATAATACAAATCTTAATAAGAAAGAAACTATAAATAATGGAGTGTTTTTAAATATATTATTTTTCATATTTAGACTTGAGCAACGGCTTTAAGTTATCGAAGGAAAGCTAGTAGTATTGTAATGAGATTGGTGCATGCATGGGGATTGGCCAGATTGTAATAGTCAATGCCCCTGAAAATGGCTTGATGATTTGTTCTTCCAATTGACAATAGGACTCCAATTTTCAAGAACCTCGGGGGCCTTTTTTTTTTTTTCGGTCTGGTTCACCGGTGTGTGGTTGGACAAACAAAATAAGCACGAAATCTCGCTTTCAGCCTTTTCCCAATTAAAATAAAGGAATTCAAAAATCAAAATATTCAATGACCAAAAATGAAATAAATATTCATCTCGAATTGGAAATACTTGTATAATACATTTTAATTTTCTTCTTCAATAATTAGAATAATAAAATTTTGATTTTTTTTTGTATCAAAAAGTTAAAATCAGAAAAAAAAATCACTACTTTGTAATCTAAAGATCAGTTTGGTTTAAGTTTCATTTTCTTTGATTTCTGTTTTAAAAAATTTGTAAAAAAAAGAAGTAAAAATAGGAAATGAAAACAAATTTTATTTTTTTCACTGTCTTAACTATATTTTTCACAAAATCCTAAAAAGCTACAGAAAATACAAATTAAAATCAAACAGACTCTAAGTTCTTAATTCAATGAAAAATTTTGGAAAAAAAATATTGTTTTCATTTCAAGGTATAAAATGAAGATTAATCTAATATTTTCTTAAAATGTTCTTTATGTAATTAAAATATGAAATAAATACTAATTGAGGTAAAAACAAAAGCAATAAGAAAATATCTAATGATTTTTTTAACTTCACCCTTCAATAAATGTCGATTGTTGGGCAAAAAATGGACGATTTATTAACCTTTGAATAAAATAAAAATTAAGATTTTGAATTGTTATGAAAAAATTCTTATTTTAATAAAGACTCTTTAGTTTCTCCAGCTTCCAATGATCGATGGTTGGGACTACTCTAGTTTAACAACTAAGAAAGAATTTAATTCAACGTTATTAAAACAACTCGACACATAGCACCAAAAAAGCAAGTCGACATAAAGTTTCCTACAAGATAGTAGTAAAATACATTCAATTGATACTGCGAAAGGGAAGCCACTATCAATAACAATTGTCCAAACATAGTTATAAGAACCGAAGTGGTGATCTATTCGGTTAATATATCGGGTCATTTAGTTACTGATTTAATTGATAAATATTAATTAAATTGATTGGATTGGATTTAAATAAATAAATATATAAAAATATAATTTAAGATAATAAAGAATATAATAAATATATTTAATGACGCCCAATATAACAAAAAGACATTTGGGTTGGTGGTTTGAGCATGACCCTCTCTTCATGCACTGGCAGCTATTTACATGCGGGTCACTCCCGATTTGTTTGCGGGTTCCACTCGCGCTCGCAAGTTAGCTCTGGGTTGACTGGTCTAATGCTTGTTTAGTCTGATTGAAGAATTGAACCGAACCAGTATCAGCCTGAACCGGTCAGTTCGATTTGATTTTGATAACTATAGTCCAACGGGTAGATAGAGCACATAACAAAATAAAAAATAAATAAATCATAAAAGTAAGAGCAACTGGACCCAGGGTCAAACCCCAACTCAGGCCCTTCGATTCATCGAACGGTTACAAAAAATCACACGTGTAAACCTAGCGTGCATGGCGCACGCACTCAGACTCGCTTAGACCCTTGTCTCCTTCTCTCACTAAACGGTAAAACCTCTCAAAGTCTCAAACTTTGTTCTAATGACAGTGCTGCCAGCTTCAAACTCTCTGTTTCTCCCTTTTCTGTTGAATTTAATTCATGCCATCAACGTAAGCTTGAAGCAATCACAAGCGCAGAGACACCCACACACGCACACGCGTATTCTCTCTCTCTCTCTCTCTCTCTCTCTCTCTCTCTCTCTCTCTCTCTCTGTGCTTAGCTCAGTTTTGGAAGCTAATAAGTGACAAAAGAGGATCTTCAAGAATCATCACTTTTCCAACCACGATCAAGCACAGATCTTGTACTTTAAACAAAAATGGATCCATGTAATGCATCTTCTCTACTTCCTCTGTTTGTCTATACTCGGAACTGGGGTTTCTTTTCTTTTCTTGGTTAACTAGTTAATTTTTATTTTTTTTAACCTTGCTGCATTGGTATAGCTGCTAGCTAGCTGACAATAGTAGCTTTCCTTTTTTGTCATGAATAGCAACTTAACTCCCTTTGTCTAGAAGCTAACTTTGACATCTTTTTTCTTTATTCTTTCAATGTTTCCTCTTTCACTTAATTTAATTTCTTATATGTGGTAGTAGTAGAAGCGAAGAACCGATCTTGGGACATTTATTAGCTGCAATACCTGCCTGAATGAATGAACTAGCAAAACTTCTTTTTTGTTTACCCGTTTCTTTTTGTAGGTTTGGATGAGAAATAAAATCTTTGTTGTCTGTCCCGCTTGCTGTACTTGTGGTGAATTCGGAGAACTGATCGAGCTTCAAGCATTCTAGGAGGCTTTTATCTGAGTTTCTGGAAAGGAATTATCCCAAAAAGGGGATATTTACAAGTTGGGGACTGGGGAGTGAGTGAGGCTTCTTTAGTGATAGGATATATAGTTGAGGAAACTACATGGAGGAAAGCAACAGTAGAGGGGAATTTCTGGCAAAGTCTTCATTGAGGTCAGGTGGCAGTTTTAAGTCGACATTATCTGGAAGATCAACTCCACGAAATTCTCCTTCATTTCGGCGATTAAACTCTGGTCGGACACCAAGAAGAGATGGAAGGAGTAGTGTAGGTTGTGCAATGTGTTTTCGGAGCAACCGTGTGCTGTTGTGGCTGCTTCTAATTACCCTCTGGACTTATCTTGGGTTTTTTGTTCAGTCCAGGTGGGCTCATAGTGAAAAGAAGGAGGAATTTTCAGGATTTGGAGGCAGGCCAAGTAATGCCAACTCAGATGCTGAACAGAGTCGGCGCCGAGATTTGATGGCTAGTGATAGTTCCTTACCTGCTACTAATGATACGGTTAGAAATGAATCATGGACTGGTAAAACAATAAATGTAGCTTTGGCCACAAAAGAAAGTAGTGTTCCATCTCGTCGCAAGACAAGCTCAAAGAAGAAGAGCAGAAGACCAGCGCGTTCTTTGAAGAGTAAAGCACGTGGTAAGAAAAAACCAATATTGGAAGTTGAGAACAATGATGTAGAAGAGCAGGAACCTGAAATTTCTAAAACAAACAGTACTTATGGAATGCTTGTTGGTCCATTTGGCTCAACAGAGGATAGGATTCTGGAATGGAGTCCTGAGAAGCGTTCTGGGACATGTAACAGGAAGGAGGACTTTGCACGTCTTGTTTGGTCCAGAAGATTTATATTGATATTCCATGAGCTTTCCATGACTGGAGCTCCACTTTCAATGATGGAGTTGGCAACGGAACTTTTGAGCTGTGGGGCCACTGTTTCAGCTGTTGTGCTTAGTAAGAAGGGCGGTTTGATGACAGAGCTTTCAAGAAGACGAATCAAGGTGCTTGAGGACAAAGCAGATCTCAGCTTCAAAACTGCAATGAAGGCTGATCTTGTCATTGCTGGATCAGCTGTCTGTGCTTCATGGATTGGTAAGAACAGATTGGTGACATTTCCTTATGTGTCATTGTAGATTTTAGTGATCAAAAGTGGTTGAAATTTCTACTTTTAATATTTTGTAATGCCAATTAAAAATGCAGCACTGAAATTAATTTCTAGCTTTCAGTCAATAGCATATGCTTGCTAGTTCTTGTTCATTAAAAATTATACCTACTGAATGGAAAATTTTAAATAATTGAATATGCTTTAATTCTGAAGTTATTGGTATAAGTCTTCTTCAAATCATGTCATACAATATTATTTAATCATGATTATTTAATTAAATGGCATTGATATTGGATCTTCTCCTTACCTAGCTTACTGGGTATAGACATAAACTTCTAGCCTTTTAATCATTTGTGCCAATGGGAATTGATAGAACAAATGAGTTTGATTATATGTGGAGCCATGTATATTACTGACTTCTCAGGACTTTCTACCGTTATCAAGTTGAAAACCTTGGAATATATCATATGTTTATTCATAATTTCTCAGATCTTATGATTCCTCTGTTTTATAAATCTTAATTGAAAACCACTGTTGTTATAAATGTTCCCAGAACAATATATTGAACATTTTCCTGCTGGTGCAAGCCAAGTTGCTTGGTGGATTATGGAAAATCGGAGAGAGTACTTTGATCGCTCAAAAGGTGTCTTGGACAGAGTAAAGATGCTGGTTTTTCTTTCTGAATCACAATCTCAACAATGGCAAAAATGGTGTGAAGAAGAAAGCATAAAGCTGAGATCCCGCCCTGAACTGGTTCCGTTGTCTGTCAATGATGAATTGGCATTTGTAGCTGGCATTCCTTCTACGCTCAACACTCCATCCTTCAGTATTGAGAAAATGATTGAGAAAATGCAGTTGTTGCGAGATTCAGTACGAAAAGAGATGGGTTTGACTGATAATGATATGCTTGTGATATCTCTGAGTAGCATCAACCCCGGGAAGGGCCAGCTATTACTTCTTGAATCTGCAAGCTCAGTAATAGAAGCACATAGACAGTCTCAAGATGATAAGAAAATGAAAAAATTGAATATGAGAGAAGGCCTATCTACCCTGGGCAGAAGACATCGTACGAGAAAAATGTTACCATTGTTGAAGGATGGCAATGTAGCTTTAAACAGGTAGCATGATCTCAGAATAAAGTTTTGCAATTTATGGTCTGTGTATCTAATCGTATTCTTTTGCACTAATTATGTGAACTTTGGCTTTGACAGGAGAAAACAAGTGTTATCCAGCAACAAAGGAACAATGGAACAATCTCTCAAAGTTCTTATTGGTTCTGTTGGATCTAAGAGTAACAAGGTTGATTATGTTAAAGGTCTTCTAAGTTTCTTAGAACAACATCCAAACACTTCAAAATCAGTTTTGTGGACTCCAGCCACGACACGGGTTGCTTCACTTTACTCTGCTGCAGATGTCTATGTCATAAACTCTCAGGTACTTCATGTTTAAATTATTTAAGAAGTACTAGGTAAATGCTTATGTGTACATTTATATAGGCATTAGTGTGCTTATACACAAGTACTAAACTTGTTTCATTCATTGTTGGGTGTGCATCTTTTATGAATCTAGCTTATACCTGAAATCCCTATAGATCTATTTGAATTTTGACCTATCCTACTCAGTTTTATTTATCAGTAGACGATAATATTTAACAAATTCCTGAAAATTTTCTAAATAGCAATGAATTCTGTTTTAGGCTCTGTATTGTGTTGGGCACATAAGAACAAAGATCAAATTTTTTACTACTTGGCAGATTTGTGGAAACTAAAAATTCCAGCTGTGATCTAGGTTTATAGTCATCAGATTTAACTATAAAATATGTTTTATTGTGCAAAGCAGTTACTAATTTGCAAAATGGTGAACAGGGACTGGGAGAAACATTTGGACGGGTGACTGTAGAAGCAATGGCATTTGGTCTACCGGTATGATTGCCACTTGCTTTCCTCCGATTTGTCTCATGTAATGGCATATAATGCTAGCTTCATCATCAATCCTTCAAAATGTTGTTACTTTATTTTTAGAAATGTAAAATGTATTTGGGGCTGGCAATTCTTGTGAGACAAAGCATTGCTATTTTAATTATCAAGAGTTACTGGTTCCTTGAGTACTTTGCATGCACATTCCTGTTGAATTACCTTTCTATCTTATCTAGAAAGCATTCTGACCTACCATAACCCAAAAGGCCAGCCTATGTTTCGTTACTTATTCTGTGAGGGCAGTTTTGATAGTCTCTCTGATTTTATTGTCTCCTGAATGGTATAAATGAATAAATGACAGTTGTACTTCAATTGATCTCATGGAATAGGTTATTGGAACGGATGCTGGTGGAACGCAAGAGATCGTTGAGAACAATGTTACGGGTCTTCTTCACCCTGTTGGACATGCAGGTAATCATGTACTTGCACAGAATCTCCGGTTTTTACTTAAAAACCAGTTGGCAAGGAAGCAGATGGGGATAGAAGGAAGAAAGAAAGTGCAGAGGATGTACTTGAAGCAACACATGTACAAGAAATTTGTAGAGGTTATTGTCAGGTGCATGAGAAGCAAGTGAGATAACTGCTTGGCACTTGCAATACGCTCATTCTTTTATTGGATTCACATTGCATAGTCCTCTCAGTCTCTTTGTATGAAGTGTTATTCTTGTGCCTAAGGAGAAACATTACCACCTCCTCTATTTTCTTTTTATTAGGAAATAAATAAATGCCTCCTTCATGCCTTTCTGAAAGGCAAAATTCATAGGTGGTTGACTTTCGAGTATGATTTTGAGTGACAAATTAATAAACTTAAATGGTATCGATAAATTGAATAAAAATGTACATATTCAACGAATGTCTAAAGCGAGTCATTTGCCTCCCTCTGGCATGATATGCTCGGTCCAAGGTCTGTTTTACTATGTTAAATACAGTGTCATACTAAAACAGCATCCATAATTATTGCCTATGTTGTTATTTGCCTTCAATTAGCTCTAATTTGTGAAAGACCTCTAGTTGTTTGCTCTTGTTTTTCCCCTTATATATAGTTTTCTCATTTTTGTCTTCCGATCACTACAACAAAGTAACAGCCATTAGTTCTTTCTTTCTTCCTCTGGGTTATAACCTATACTGTTAAGTTGGAATTAGTTTTTACTTAACGAAAATGATGTAATAGCACACTAAAGTTTAGACTTGCTAAGTAAGTCAAGTGACAGTTGAAGCATTAGTTTAATTATATGCTACACTACTAACTTCAAAAATCAGACAAGGGCTAAGAATTTTCAAACATATACAAACAGCGATCGAATATTAAGATAATTGTTATATAAATTTAAAGAGAAAATATTGAATATGATTAACTTTCGGATGCTGTCAAAAGTCACTAGCGAGTGAACAATTCATTGTTCATCTTCGCTTGGTATTTAATGTTCTCGCAATACTAAATTCTCTCGGACATACCAACAAGCATCTCTTAGCACATTTTTTAACCTTGATTTTGTAATTGACAGTAGTTGAATATTATGTTTGGGGCAAGTGCATTAGATGTTATAACATTACAACAAACTATCAGTCGTATATTCATTGGTATTCTGCAGCAAATTTTTAAGACGTACAAGTTTAAAATTAGGGTTCACTATTTGTCACTCTCACTTCAAATCTAAGCCGTTTAAGCAAATATATGAAAAGCTAACTATGATAATTAGCCTTATTTTGACGTGAAAAATCCATTCGTAACACTTTGAGCATGTATAATAATTTATCGATGAAAAAGAATTAAATTTATATTTACTCCATTTTTATTTTAATGTTTCAATCTTAATTGATATAAGTTTATCACTCATTTGTATATTTATTTTTATAACTTATTTTACTTTAAAAATAATATCAATTACGTAATTTCTTGATAGAACAAGATGGTATGAGACTTACCTAAACGTGCTTGAAGCACACTAATTTTGAGTCCACTAGTTACCTCATTTTTTCCTTTCTTTTTCTAAATATCGATATATCTCCAAGCGTCATTACAATCATTAGTATCTTTGTTATTTATGGGTTCACATAATCTATACTGCAAATTTTGTTTGTCTAAAATTAAGATGTCCCTAATCATTCTTGGATTTTCATTTTTTCTTTTGATATGCCTCCTTGACGATTCAAGAAGGTTGTCTTCTTGCCACCACAAAAGACCAGACAAATTATTTTAAAAATGATGACAAGAACAAAAACGTGTATCCTACGTAACAGTATACGTGAATCTATGAATCATTCTACCAGCACAAATATACACAGTTTTAAATTAAACCAAGCAAATCTCTAGCTAGCTTGGAGGGTGACAAGAGGTGATTAACTAGCTAGCTCACGGGGTTAATTCGATAGTTAATTAACATCTACAAATTAAAACTCTCTAACCTCTTGCTATGAAGCTAATTATATTGTCATTAAGCATATAATTAATGTGGTCACATATTAGCAGGGTGATAGCAGGGCTGAAGCCTGCGTTAATGATGGTGGTGGTTCAACTTGCTTATGCTGGCCTTGGCATCTTGTTCAAAATGGTTGCAAATGAAGGGGTTAGCTTGAGTGTCCTCACCGCCTATCGCTCCCTCGTTGCTTCCGCTTTCATTCTTCCTCTTGCCTATTTCGTCGATAGGTCGTATCTTTAGCTATCAAAAACGAATTTGATTACGCTTGATGTTTTATTTATTATTGTACTGTTTATGATTAATTGGCGAAAAAACATGTGCAACATAACTATAGTCTCATCGATTTTTGCTGCCACAGGAAGAGCAAGCCAAAGATCACAGCGAGAGTACTCTTTCAAGCATTCTTTTCTGGAATATTTGGGTAACCAAGTTGTTGAAACTATGGTTTATTTATATGTTATAATCATACTCTAACAGATTAATTAATTGCCAACGAGCTCATTTCTTCGTTCTTTGCCGTTGTATCAGAAAATAAGAGAAAATGCATCTAATATATATTTTGTTGACGTAGTTGGTGCCATTATATGTAAGCTGTGGAGAATATTTCAGAGGATTTGATTATTTCCATGCAACTCAATTATTGACCGTGATGCAACCTCAGGGCATCCTTACAACAAAATTTGTTCGTGGAAGCGGTGGCTTTTGCAAATCCAACATATGCTGCTGCCATGTACAACCTCATTCCTGGAGTTACATTGATCCTAGCCATTTGTTTTAGGTAGGTCACATGTTCTTAATATTGTCATGCCTTGATAGAACTAGTTCTTTTAATTTCCGTTGCACTATACCAAGTATCATCATGAAGCTGAATAGCTTATCTCTCTAGCTAAAGTTATCTCATTATCAATCTTATACAATAATATATATATATTTTGGATGAACTACGGGTATTTATCGCTAAAAACAATGACTAATCCTTTTGAGGTGTAGAGTTCACATATGTGGGTATTGTTTCTGGCCATGAAACTTTCTCCATATACATCGCCAGGAATTGAACCCTTGATTAGATGCTTAAGGAGCTTAACTAGTTATTAACTGTACTAGGCCTTATGGTTATATATATATATATACACACACATGCTCATCAAATTATTGTGGTTGTTAAATGAAATAGTATAGTGTAACATATTCATTTCATCAAATTATAATATTTATTAAATATGAAATAGCATAGAATAACCTATTTATTTATTTAAAGATTAATAATTATATTATGGGGACACTTTATGCTGAGGAGTGCAGACAAACCTAATGAATGAGGTAGTCTATTGTACAAATGGGAAGTTGACACGCGGACTTAAGTGGACACATGGGTTTTTGTTTGTGTTTTACATTTAGTAACGAATCATGCAATGAATCGTTAATTTAAAAATGGTTGTTCCATTAACACTTGAATATATAGAGTAACAAACTAAGCCCAAAGGTAATCCTACGTGTCAAAATCCGTATGTCTGCTCCCACAGAGCACCTCATTCTTGAGGTTTGATTGTGCACCTCATGCTAGAATTGGCCTTAATTATATTATATAATTCTGAAAAAATTTGTGATTTTTTTCCCCTTATCTAATAAGATATATTTTACAATTGTATTGTATTTTGATCAAGTTATGCTTCTGCTCAGATTGGAAAGGTGGAATATTGGAACATCAGCAGGGAAGGCCAAAGTGCTTGGCACTTTGATGGGAATTGGAGGAGCCATGATCCTCACCTTTTTAAAGGGCATTGAGATTCACATTTGGACAACGAATATTAATCTAACGCGCCATCCAGAGTCACATGATGTGCCTAATGCTCAAATGTGGGGCTCTGCACTTGCCTTCGGCTACTGTTTGTCATATTCAATTTGGCTGATAATTCAGGTGACCATCATTTTCCTAATCTGTCTAACATTGCTCGTTATTATTTATTTATTTTTATCGAGATATAACACTGCTTTTATAAGTATGTGTGTTAATATTGTCATCACTGGTAATTTGTTTGTGGTAGGCTAGGATGAGTCAGAAGTTTCCTTGGCACTACACGAGTGCAGCTTTGATGTCAGTGATGGCCTGCATTCAATCATTTATATTTGCCCTTTGTATGGAGAGAGATTGGAATCAATGGAAGCTTGGATGGAATATCACACTTCTCACTATAGTTTACACGGTATCGTTGTCTTTATTATATATTGAGTTCCTTAAGTCAACAACCTAAGTTTATATATATATGTAAGTCTCAGCTACTTGACTATTTTTATGGATAAATATGAATATGAATCAGGGAGTTGTGGCATCTGGAATAGCTTGGGTTCTCATTACGTGGTGCGTAAGCTTGAAAGGCCCACTCTATGCTTCAATTTTCAATCCCTTCCTTCTCGTTCTACTGGCTATTGTAGGGTCTCTGCTATTAGATGAAAGTCTCAATTTGGGGAGGTGATTACATATACTTAACATTTAATTAATTGACTTCATTAATTAGTTTGTTCTGTATGTGTTTTCGGCATTAACTTATATATATCTTTTCTTTTCTTTTTTCATTGAATTACAGCGTAATAGGATCAGTGTTCGTTGTGATTGGGTTGTACCTTGTGTTGTGGGGCAAAGGTAAAGAATTAAAGACAAGTGCAGAGCTAAAGTCAACGAAAGGTTCACTCCAAGTTGATGGCTGTAAGATGGTGTTTAGTATTACTGCTTGTGAATCTAGCTTCTTGACGGAGGAAAACAATCATATACCAAGAAAAGGGACAGAAGAAGAAGAAACTAAACGAGGAGAAATTTTAGTCGATTATCAAGGACTCAAAACATAGTGCTTAGTGTGCTTTCATTACTCATCCTACTATATTATATTAAAAAATGTTACTTATATCTACTATGTATGGGACAATGTGTCAACTCACATATCATTTACTATTGAATTGGACGTGGATTCCAACTGAATAAAATTCACACATCATCCAATAGTGAATCGAATCTGAATTGGCACAATGTCCTATATATGATGAGAATAAATAGTATAACTCTATTATATTACATGGAAAAAAAGTAGTATTTTGCAACATTGATGTTTTTTTTTTCTCCCTTACGCACAACTCTTGACACCTTTAAAATTTTCAAAGAATTCATTAGTGATTTTTGTTTTTTGATCAACTTAGTGATTGTTGATTATGTATGTCTTTCCATAGTTGGGTGGTGAAAAAATAAAAAATAAAAAACGAACAGCTAGTGACTCCTATTTACCTATTACCACTCTTTATTTATTATCATTATATCTAAATTTCCTAAAATGTCTTTTAGTATTTTATAGATAAAACTAAAGAGCTCAAACTTGATCTCACTTGAGGGAGCTACAGGAAGAGACCATGATGCAGCGTAACTAGTATTAGAGCATCAAAGACAACCCAAGGCATTGTATAGTTTGGCAAACCACAATTAAACAACAATAAAAACTGTTTTTACATTTAACTAATTTTTTATTTTCAAAACTAATATTTTGTGTGGTAGAATTTTAATTTCCTATTATCATTCGTTATTTATTTTTTTCATTTGTGACATTTATAAATAATTTTAATTAAAAACTTTTTCTTTATATATTTGGAATGTGTTGTTCCTCTAACATTTTAAATTTATATTTAATAGCTACATTAATTTATATTAAACACACAAGCAAACTATAATTAAATTTCTAGCATAGCATAAAAAAAATGCTAATTTGAAATATAATAAAATTTAAATAACCTATCAAATTTAAAGTATAGTGACACATACGTTTCTTTCTCTTTTTTTTTTTTGAAACTTCAAGAATCCTTTTAAGTTTATTTTATAATTGTGCTCTTTTATTAACTGGAACCACGTATTTAATTTTTATATTTTTCAATTTTTGGGACTAATGTCGTATCATGCTTTTTTTTTTTCTTGTGTGTTTTCCAATTAATTTAATCAAGCTTCTCACTATCTTTATTTTTATACTTTTTTGTGTTGTGATAACGGTGTAGTTGTGGAGTAGTTTCGATGAATTTTTTTTATGGAATTAAAATATTAGAAATTTTGATATAATATTTTTGTACAAGCATGATGTGGACAAAAACTGTTATACTTTTTATTTGTGATCAAATTTGACAAGTTGTTTAAAATTTTATACTGCTATACATTTTAATCCAAGTTAATCATTATATGTAAGTTAGGCTTTTTTTTGTGTTATGCTAAAAGTTTCATTATAGTTAACTTTTATGTTTAATATTAATTGGTACAATTATTAGCTATAAAAATAAGTTTTCAATTAAAAGTATTTATAAATATAATAAATAAAAACAATAAATAAAAAGTGGTATTAGACAATTGAGAATCTAGCACATAAAATATAATTTAATATTGAAAATTTAAAACTAGCTAAAAATAAAACAACTTTTTTATTAAGGATATTTTAAGAATGTTATAAATAAAAGCAATTAATGAGGAGTGGTGATAGATAAATGAGAATGACTATAAACTGAATAAGGGTAACATATAAATGTATAAAATCAAACCGAGCAAAATCACATATGAGAAATAGTGCTGTAAACCAATTTTTCGTTTTGATAATATTTGTTTCGAATTATTATGGATATTGGAATTGAATAATTAGCAATTTCTAATACTACCATTTTGTTTTAATCCAGATGGTGTATTTAGTAATAGTAAAATATACATTTTCAAATTTTAAAAAATAACAATAAAATAAATGAAAAAACAAATCCTTTTCACCTAAACAATAATATGATCATACTAATTTAAAACACTATCCGCATGTATTCCTTTTGCCATTATTTGTCATCAGTTAGCTCTAATGAAAAGGTTAAATTTTGAACTTATTCTGAATAATGTTTAGTCGCTAGGTGGTTGACAATCAGATTACGCATTATTGAAAAATGGTGACAATATATTCTATGAGTGGTGCGTGGATTTGAGTAAAAATATCATTTTATCGGAGAGATAGATACTTGTCTGTAGTATTTATGCCGTATTCGGATCGGATTCCTTCGCATGCAGCATCCCTTCTCGTTACTTTTTGGTTTTTATGGATTGGTCCCTTCTTGTTACTCTCAATTATTGTTGGTGATGCTTTGCAATTCGTTGTGCAAGATATGTCCAAATTAAGCTTGATACGGTTAAATGTGTGATAAACAATGACAATTGATTATTCCAATCCAAGGACCTTTGGCTTAGTGGAAACATTAATCTAGTCTCAGCACTTAAAAAGAGTCAAGACTAGACATTACCCCAGATATTCAAGTTTAAATGGGAGTAGTGTTTATGTTTACTTCAAAGAATTATATTATTATTGATTCGAACGCTTATCATTAGAATAAAAACTATAGTTATTTATTATAGTCAACTTTTTTTACTTGAACTCATAACCAAGTGCTCTAATTGATTTGGATTCAATCTTATCTGAATTAAATTAAGACAGGATGCGAACTCACAACTCACAATTATCAACTCAATTTTACTTAAACTTTTTATCAAGCAAGCAACTCCTTTTACTTAAACTCATTACTAAGACCCATGGTTTGATACCATTTGGATATTGCCAAGGAAAGATATGCTAGCCCACAAATAACTGTTATCATTCTCGATTTTACTCTTTTATTTTTTTTCTCCAAATTAACATGTAATTTCTTTAGTTTCCAAGTTTCCATTTAAAAAAAAAAAAAATTGCCTCCTTGTCATTTTCAAGAGTGCTTGTCTTCTTGCCACCCCCAAATGGACAAATACCAAGCATGGTATTTTAAAAATAATGAAAAGAAGACAAAAATTTGTATCATACTTGAACATCAACTTGAACCTAAGAATCATTATTCCAGCAGCCCAACTATATAATCAAATATCTAGACTTCGAGGGTGAGCAGGGAGGATAATATATCCCTTTGCCTCTCTCTTCATCATTGTTTTTGTCTTCACCATCACAGAATGACATGAGCTAAGATTGATTAACACAATGCGTCATATTTATAGTTAACTTAGAACACTCTAGCAAAACTAACTTATCATCCATAATGTTAGGTATTAGCAAAGTCATAGGAGGCCTCAAACCTGCATTTATGATGGTGGCTGTCCAAGTTGCTTATGCCGGGGTTAGCATTTTGTACAAAATGGTTGCAAATGATGGGATGAGCTTGAGTGTCCTTATGGCCTATCGCTTCATCTTTGCATCGCTTTTCATTGTTCCTCTTGCCTATTTTGCCGAAAGGTGATATATCTTATCGTGATTTCTTTTCTTTTTTTCACTTACTGTTTTCTATAATAATTGATTATGTACTCTGCTGCAGTTTTGCTACATACTTGATATTCAAATGTGAAATGTGTTTTTATCTATTTGTATTTGTAATTAAGTAACAAAATGTGTGACATAATTAACTTCGTCTTATGCTACCACAGGAAAAGCAAACCAAAGATCACAGCGGGAGTACTCTTTCAAGCATTTCTTTGTGGATTGTTTGGGTACGTAATGAATGCGTGTTTCTATACTCCTTTTATAGTTATATATAAGTGTTTTTCAAGGTTTTAGAATATAAATTAAAAAAATTATTAAAAATATGCATAAACACATTAAAAAAAAGTTTTTACTGACAAAATTACCATTTTAAAATTTTTTGCAATAATTATTATACGAAATTTGTGCATGTGAGAGAGAAAATATACAAATAAAAAAAATGGAAAAGAAATAATTAATATTTCCTCAAAACTTTTAAGTGACAGATAAAATTGAACAATTTTATTTCTAAAATACTCTTGTAACTCAATACAACTTATTAATTCCCAATAATTGAACTAAAATCTTGTGAGCCGGTGGATCATAAAATGAGATAAGCATTCATGTTACTCTTTTTTGGAATAATTACAGTAGTTTAAGCTTTTGCCAACTTTTGGTAGGATTTGATTATCTTCAATGGTCATAAGTGTTCCTTTAGAAACTTCCTCAAACTAAAAGCCCGGGCATGAATATAAGCAAGCTATAATTAGCGTTAAAAAAACCATACTTGAATTTCCCAATTTATTATTTAACTGTTTGTGTTAACTATGAACATTAAAAAAAATAGTTTTACTCTCATTGGAATGAAACTTCATTAAGTTTTCTTAATTATTTACGGCTAAATTTGCATTATATGTTTAATCAATTAATGAGAAAAGATTTTTGGATCGAAAACCTTTTTGTGAAACAGCACACGATTTTGAAAATCAACGTGTTAAAAAAAATCGTTTTGCATTTATCAACCAATGATTTATTATGTGGTAACAGATTTTTCTTTTTTCCTCCTATTATAGTGTGTCACGTGTTTCCTCAATACTTTCACACCAGGTCTATTATTGTAACTCTTGCCAAACTCAAGTTATTGGACAAATTTTAACTCTATATATAGAAGAACGGGTATAAAAAGGATTAATTAAGGTCCTTGGCCATTTGATCAACTCTAATACTAGAATGAACTCACCTAAAAGATAAAGGATCATAAAGGATTTCATATCTAGCATTCAAAAATAAATGAAAGGCCAAAAAAAAAAAGGGGGGGGCAACAGAAGAAAACTCATCAAAAGCCACACGGATCTAGATTATTACATGAAAAACTGCGATACATACACCCAATGAAAATTTAATTTGATATTATCTAATGCAATCTCAGGGCATCCTTACAACAAAATTTGTTTGTGGAAGCGGTAGCTTTGGCAACTGCAACATATGCTACAGCCATGTACATCCTAATTCCCGGTGCTACCTTCATCTTAGCCCTGTGTTGTGGGTATGCTCCATATTCTCTAATCTCCATATTTGTATATTATACCTCATGGAATGGAACTAGTCCCTAGTCCCTTTAATTTCAATAAAACCCAGTAACAGTTAGTCTTAGTAGTAGATCAGGACATCAGTTCCATCATGAAGCTGATCTCCTGCTATAGTTCTTTGGTTTGTTTGGTTGTTTTTTTTTTTTTTTTTTGTTACAGATGAAAATAATGTAAAAAGAAAGCCAACAAGCTCTAACCATGCAAATAACTACTCCCTAAAGCACTAAAGCATCCTCATGCAGGTTATGCAATAAGAGGGCAGGAGGTGTTTGTGCATTCCACAAATATATTTATTACCTTTATTTTTTCCAAGAACTAATGTCTTAGCTTTCTCAGGTTGGAAAGGTTGAACATTGGAGCTTCAACAGGGAAGGCTAAGGTGCTTGGCACTCTGATGGGAATCAGTGGAGCCGTGACCCTTACCTTCTGTAAGAGTACTGAGATTCACATTTGGTCAACGCACGTTAACCTCGTGCACAATTCGCACCTACATGATGTGCCCGCTACTCACATTTGGGGCTCTGCTCTTGCTTTTGGCACTTGCTTGTCATATTCTTTTTGGCTGATACTTCAGGTACCACAAATTTTATGTTGCTCAAGTACAATTCAAACTTTTGAGATTCCCAACCTCAATATGCATTAACAATATTACTACTATTTTAATTTGTATGTGGTAGGCTAGGATGAGTGCTGCGTTTCCTTGGCATTATACTAGCGCGGCTTTGATGTCAGTGATGGCTGCCGTTCAATCAGTTATATTTGCCCTCTGCATTGAAAGAGATTGGAACCAATGGAAGCTTGGCTGGAATATCAGACTTCTCACTGCAGTTTATACGGTATAGTTGACTTTATGTACTAAGCAGTTTCTTATATATAATTGAGTCGCAGCCTTAGTTCATATAAATCTTAGCTAATTGGAATTTTTATGGCAAAATTATATTAGGGAGTTGTGGCCTCTGGAATAGCTTTGGTTGTCATCACGTGGTGCGTTCGCTTAAAAGGCCCACTTTATGCTTCCGCTTTCAACCCCCTTTTCCTAGTTCTAGTGGCCATTGCTGGGTCTTTGGTATTAGATGAAAGGCTCTATTTGGGAAGGTACAAAAGTTTAATTGATATGGTATAGTTAGTTTGTTCTGCTTTTTGGAATTAACTGATATTTATTGTTCTAAATTACAGCATAATAGGATCATTATTAATTGTGCTCGGGCTATACCTTGTCTTATGGGGTAAAGGCAAGGAATTAAAGAGAGCGATAGAGCTAAGGCTAACAACAGGCTCCTTCCAAGTTGAACCGTTGGAGATAATTACGACAAACCATACACAAGGTAAATGCTTTAAAAATGACGGCAGCACAATGGACTCTGATAGTATCACTACTCAATCTAGCATCTTGACCTTAAATGGCCATCTATCCAGAAACGTGGCAGAAGAAAATGGGATGAAAGAAAAGAAATTCCAATTTACCATCACGGACTGAAATCCTAGTTCGTAGTGCGCATTAACTTTTCTTATTTAATGCCTATACGCAGCGACGTTGGAATTTAATAATTAGCAATTTCTAATACATTTTCTTCTGAAGGTTTTATTGAAACAACATTAGTACCGGCAGCTTGGTGTAAATAAGTGAATGATACCATTTGTAACTCTTGAGTAAAATTGTTTGGAGTTTTCTGTTGACTCAAATAAGGAAGTTTTGTTCATTCCACACCAAAAAAAAGGGGAAGTTTTGTATTGTACAACGAGCACTATATACATGCAACTCGGCATAAGCCAAACCAAAAAGTTTAAAATGCTTATGCCTAAGAAAAGCAACCATAGAAAGACAAAAATGTTGCTTTATATGGACACACAGAGAGTAATAGGAAACAAAGAGTAGCGTAGTGTCCTAAATTTCCATAAGGCAACCAGATTGAACGTGCCCAGTGTAGTTCTCCGGGCTGGCAAGTTTAGCCCAATTGCCAGTCTTCAGATCCAACACACAGCCCAAATTCGGTTGTCCAAACCCGCTCGACCCGATCAACAACAGCGCCCCCTCCCGCGCACCCACGAACGAAATGTTGCGTATCTCACCGGGCACACTCGCCACCGTCTGCCACGTGCCTCCATTCAACGCTGCCACGTCACCTCCCCTGCACATGTACATCGTCCCCTCCCCAGCGCCATCGCCGACATCCACCAAAGTCCTGGGACACGCGGCAACATCCAGAAACTCCTCCTCCACTGGGCCCCACGTCCACGTGGCAACATCTAAAACCTCAGCGCTTCGCTCGAACCGCCCCTGCATCTCCGTGCAGTAACCCCCGGCAACGAGGAGGTTGCCGCCGCGAAACACGGCCTTGCACTCGTCGCGCTCCCTTGACATGTCGGGAAGTGGGACCCACGCGTCACGCGCCACGTCATACGCAAGCGCTGACCTCAGCGCGTTCTTCTCCTCGTCGTGCCCGCCCGCGACATACACCGTCCGATCGTGATCCGACGCGCACGCGAAGAAAGTGCGGGGCCCACCGGGCATTTCGGCGCCACGGCGCCACGTGGCCGACATGAAGTTATAGATAAATACAGAATTGGAGGCTTTCCACGAATCCGGGTCCCACCCGCCCATGACAACAAGGTCGTACCCAACACCCACTATCTGACAGAACATGGGTAACCCGGAACCGAGACTCGGTGCGGGTGGCAACTCGCTCCACAAACCCGTTTCCGGTTCGAACACGCTGAGCCGGTAAACCGGGTTCGTCGTGGCCTTGATCAGCAACCCGGTGCCCGGTTTGTCCGAGTCAACTCGGGATTGAACCGTGACGAGGATTTTCTGGGTGTGGTTTGTGCTCCGACGACGGCGACGAAACTCCGGCGCGTCGATCTCCGTTTTCCAGCCTCTGCAGACGGAGGCAACCGCCGGGAACTGCTGGTAAGAGATACGAATCAAGCACTCTCGTGCTACGTCCTCTGGTAGACCTGAAATCAGCTCCATAATAGAAGAACAGAAGGAAAATCGACCTTTTATGTTGCAAAATTATTGTATTAGTGAAGACCCATGATTTGAAATCACGGAAATACAAGGTTTTTGGGTTGAAGATTGAGACTTGAATGAAGAAAGTTTTGTTAGAGAGTGTGCTAGAGAGAGAGAGAGAGAGAGAGAGAGAGAGAGAGGAATAGGGGGGTTTGAGGTTTGGGTTTATGGAGAAAGTTTTGATTGGAAAAAGAGGATTTTGAAGTGAATATATATAAAAAAAAAGAGTAAGGTTGTGGATGTTGGAGATAATGGTATGATGTGTAACTGATTGGAACGGATTTTATAAGAGGATAGAGAGGGACGCACATGCTAGTTGCGGTGAGTTCTGATTGATATGAGAGAAAAAGGGTGGAAACTGTGGGTGTTCTAGAAGGTTTTGGGGAACCGGCAACTAGCAAGAGACAACAAGGAGTGGCCATTGAAAGCAAAGCAGGTATGTGGCATATATCGTCGCCTGCAAGTAATAGCTGTTGGTTTTCATTTTTCAACCTTTATTTTTTATTCTAAGCATTAGAAAAAGGAAAAATGAGCAATTGAACAAATACATGAATATTGGTTTATTTAGTCTTCCCTGTCGTTTTTACAATAATTGATTGATGCTTATTGGTTCCGGAAGCAGTCAGGCGATTGGATGTTGACTTCACTGTGGGCCTGCAGATTTCGGTGGTTAGCTCCCATTGGGCAACGAATCCTTGTTTTTTCTGCAGTATCTAGTTTTGCTTTTTGCAGTGTACCCCAGAGAAATATTTAAGTCATTTCACAGAAACGAAAGAGTGGTATTTTGTTTTATTTTATGTATAGTTTATATTTTAGTTTTATATTATTATTGTTTTTATTTTCACTTGAGTTTTATTGTAAAAATTGATGTTTTAAATCATAAATAGAATATATTAAAAAAATCATGAATAGAACAAAATGCCTTAAAATCATAAATTTTATACAATTATTGAGTTATACATTATCTGTTATTAAATTGTCTTAGTTATATGCTTTTAATTGTCAATCAATAAAGTTTTACAAAAGATACATGTCAAATCATACTTACATAATTTTCACTGGAATAATTGCCTTTGACTTATCTTATATTTATATTTATTGTAAATTATTCTACAATCGTAACATAAAAATTAAATTATATTTATACAATCACATGTCATTGAATAATAGTGTAAATTACTCTCTTAAAAAAATAGTGTAAAGTTTCATTATGTGGGTTAGTTTTTTTAATATGGATTTTGAGTGTTAATTATATAATAATATGGAATTAAAAACATAAATACAGAAGTGAGGGTTACAAATCTCACGTAGTCTGAGAAATTGAGCAAAATAATCTTTTAATTTTCAAAGAAAAAACTTGTATAATGTGAGATTTTTTTAAAAAATAGAACTAATAACTGTAATTAATCTCGCATGATGCAAGATTTAAGAAAAATAATAAATAATACTCAAACAATTTTTGTTATCTTGCATAATGTAAGATTTAAGACGCTATAGTGAGTGTAATTCTCTCAAATCTCATATTATTATTATTATTATTATTATTATTCAATCATCTAATCTCCATAATAAAATAATTTTTCCTCATTATGTCCCTTATATTTTAACAAAATTTTAATTCAATCCAAAATATTTTTAATTTTACTTATGTTGCTGATGTTTTCAAAATGTTTTAACCTTATTATTTTCAGATAATGTACCCGAATTTCAAATAGAAAAAAAAAGTGAAGTAAAAGTCAAATTATGATATTAATTAGTTACAACATAAAATGTCAATTTAAATATTAGGAATCACAATAAAATATAAAATATCAAGTTTTGCTCATAATTTTAACTTAATTTATATTTTGAAAATATTAAAGACGTTAATAAAAAAATTGAATTAAATCAAATTTTTTATAAAAAATGTGAAACGTAATTTAAGCTTTACTTGATAATAAAATATTAAAATTAATCTAATAAAATATCATTTCACCTTTGCTTTTAGAGAATAAATTATTAAATTGATTCTGCCACGGTCTTCCATCTTCCATGCTAGCTATTTCCATTTTCCAGTGTGTACATCATGCATAGAAACAAAAAATTGGGCGTCACCGGCTAGCAAACGCATCCTTCCTTGATCGTCAATTATTTCTTTTGGTGTTTATAAATACAGGAAGAAACGCCTTCCTTGATCGTCGATTCTAATTTGAAAAGAAAAAAAGGCAACTAATCTCAATAATAAATTTAAGGTTTAACTAGTAAATAAAAATTAATTCCCTTATAATTTGATAAATTGTTAGATGGAGCGAAACAAGTTTTTTGTAAAAAAATGTGGACATTTGAGATGTAACGGAGGGAGCAATATATAATCAAGTAATTTTATTTGTATTATTTTTCAAGTAGTGAGGGTGTTCATTTTATATTGTCAATGTATCACCAAGATCAAGTCCATGTAAATACCTATGAATGTATTATATATATGGTTTAATTTAATTTAAATCAATTTCAAAAGCTAAAACCAAATTGAACCGAACGATCTGCTTAAAATAAAAATCAGTCTAAATTAATTAATTTTTCATTTTAATCATTTTTAGGTCAATTTTCAATTTAGATTCAATTCAAATTGGATTAGAACATTCTTACTCATGTGCGGCTTAAAGGAGTGACTATGGGTAGAACAAGTTAAACACGATTTATTCGTGTATTATAAAGAAAAAAGTCTCACTTGACAATCTTTCCAAGAAAGAAAAAAAGAACTTAGGGGTTGTTTGCTTTCAATTTTCATTTTTAATATTTTAGTTTTTTAGAAATTGTGAAGAAAAAACTGAAAAAAACTTGAAAACTGAAATTTGTTAGTTTTTATAATTTTCAATTTTTCCTTCATAAATTCTGAAAAACTGGAAACTGAAAGCAAACAGTCCCTTATTTTCTGAAAACAAATAAATAAAAGAAAATAGTGAAAAACCTAACTCATGCAATTATTAACATTTCGATTATTTTATAAAATTAAATTTTGGATATTTATAAAATATTACAGGAGTAACAACATACAAATGTGATATATGCAGAATATTACATTATGCGCATAATGTAAGGAGGAATGCAATTGGATAGGAACGAGATGAGTAGATAATAGCGAGATAATTATATTTTTTTTTTTGTGTATTCGATAAACAACGGGGCTTAAAAGCACAAAGCGAGATAGTTATCTGAATTTAATTCATTCAATTTCAAAGGCGCTTGACATAGGGACCCTTTCGGACAAAATTCCCTAGCCATCACTTGTCGGTACATATTTTATGGGTCAAACTTTTTAAATGAATTGATGGAAGAGTTTTACTTCTTTAATGGGTTATGCTATTTATATTTATTTTAAATATGATATTATATTAATTTATGTCTCATTTATTATTAAATGAAGGATGAATTCTATTCAAGTAGAGCACATATTTCATCTAATAATAAATAGGATGTAAATTGATATGTGGTCTCACCTATTGTGAATTGAAATAACATTTTGCTTCCTATACATGTGGCCAAGGACTTGGCTCAAATGGTATAATGTCCGTATCTAAGAGCCGCATTTATAGGGACGGATCGCAAGTTCACTCTCTAGAGTAAGAGACTCTAATCCTCTCCCCCGTGCCCCAAAAGAAAGTTATATGTATCACATATAACTTTTTTATTTTTTAATAGAAAGTGATATACCATTATACATTTAAAACGTATATTTGATGAATTGACCATATTTTTTAACTTTTGATCTTTTTAACTATGTGTTTAGTTTTAACATGCAAACTGTGAAATTCGTTAGATTATTGATTACTAATTAATTGCATATTATTACATAGTTTTTAAAATTATTGTTGTAATGTAAAATATATCATATAAATTGAACAGTAATACGAAAACTATATACTTAAAAATAGGCATAAAATTATTTGAATCAAATAGAGATATCAGTTTAAATATATATTTAAATTATCAAAATTGAAAAGGGTAGAGGAACGTCATCGGCGACCCATTCAAAGGTTCGTGGAACACGGATGCCATTGGAATGGCATGGCATGTGAAGTGTGAGGACGCGTTGAAAAGCGAAAAGCAACTCGGGCCCCACTTCCACGGGCAGTGAGTGATTAACTGATAAGATGGAATCAATCAAGGATTCGAGAAATGCAAAGGATGGGTTTCCTTTTTCAGCCCAGCATTCCACTCCTAAAAGATATTCTTGTATGTTCATACTTCATAGATGCTTTTATGTTCATGGAGTATATTAAATAAGAGCTTCAAAAGTATTCATAATTGTTTATGTTAACTAATAATATTTAAAAGCTATAAGAAAAATCTAAAACGAATTGTTATAAATGTTATTGAAATACACATTAAATATGCTCTAAAAATAAACAAAAATTTATCCAACTTCAAAGTGCTCTCCTCTCAATCTTGCTAACATAATCACACAAATCACAGCCCATTTTCTAATCTTCTAGAAACTAGACAATCCCTTTGATTTCTAACGTTATGAAATATAGTAATTTTAGGGTGTGTTTGTTTAAGATTTTGAAAAAAAAAATTATGAAACTTAAATTGTATATATAATTTAAAAAAATTTAAAAATTGATTTTTGTCAAAAGCAACTATTTTTAGCTTCCATAAAAAAACTAAAATTTGATGCTTATTATATTCTAGTGGTTTTTTAAAAATTATCCAAATATACAAAAATATTTTTTAGAGCAAAAAATGTGATTATTTCAGTCCATAATCCGATCCAAACGAGCCCTCAGTGTAACCAAGGCTGTAGCTCAAATGGTAAGATAACTTCCTCCACAAGAAGTCACACTTGAGGAATGCAAGTTCGATTTGCATTGTGATAACCCTTCTCTCAGGTGTGTGGACGAAAAAGTATAACAATAATAATTAAGCCTTGCTACGCTAAGTGAAATAAGCTATATAGAACCAATAAAGCCTGACATAATTGGTAAGGTGGCTGAGTTTTTTAACCATATGTCAGGGGTTCGACTCCTGCTGTGTGTATAGAAAGAGGCTTTGTTGGGAGAAGCAAAACTCACTTCAATAATCTCCAACCCTTGGAGGGATTAATTTTCGGCTGTTGGCCAGGGGATACCCTTGAGCAATAAAAAAAAAGCTATATAGAGCAAGTGACATCACAATACTCTATCATATATCATATTCATGTTGAAACCATTAATATTTAAATCTTTTTAAATTATTTCTCTTATAGTTTTCATTGATCTTCCTCTATCTCTTTTTATAGTGCTATTTTCCATTTGCTTCACTCTCCATACTGCGGCTTCTATGGGTCTCCTCAAAACATGCTCAAATCACTTGACAATATTTTTAAGAAAATAATGGTTTGTGGTTCATCATATAAAATATGATAATATTTTAAGAAAAAATATCAGAAATTTATCATCTAATTACCCCTTTACCTCTTCCTATTAAAAAATTGCCATAACAACTCCTTTAAGAATATATATAATTTGAGTTTGTGCTCATAACTTTTTTTAATAATAAAAAACTTGTTTTTCCTTTTATAGTTATAAAGTATTGATATCCTTTTATTTTATATGATTATGACTGAATCTTTAGTTTTTATATTTTAATTAATTAAATTAGTAGGACACATGACACATTTTTTTTACCATAAATAACTAAAAAGATACTTATAGCATTAAATTTCATAAGAGTCCAAAGAAATCCCTATATAACTTACATTAGAAAAATAATATATTATAATATTTAACTAAGTTTAACATGTTTCGTGATTCAATTAAAAGAATTAAAACACAAAATTTCTAGTTCTTAAAACTTAATGAAATCATCCGATTTAATTAAAAAAAAGACTTTCTAACGGGTTTCCTTTAAAATAAAATGAAATTTTTAAACTTTTTAGTGAGTTTCATACATTAATTCTCAGAAATATAATTTTTCATTAAAAATATGTTTTTTTTCTTTAACCAATGATTTTAGGACACAAATTTAAAAAATAAATAAAAATTCAAAGTTTCTTTTTCCTACGCAGCATATTAAAGGGCTTATTTAATATTTAAAATCATTAAACTTGGCCGATATTACGAATGATTTAAATTTTACTTACATAAACCAAATTAAAGTTTGTTTTGGAAAAGCCTTGACTTCAACTTGGCCTTGCACATATTATACGGCAAACACCTTATGAACCGTTTATCTATCCCACTCTATGAAGGGAGCCACTTGCATAGGAAGCCTCAATTTCAACGTAAAGTAGGGTAAAGCGCAACTTGAAAATTGAAATCACAAACAAAGCAGCAAATTAAAGATAAGAGATGGCAAATAGAAAGGCCAATAAATATCTACATACCGTAAGTTGGGCAAGTGGGAGTCATCATATCATGTCTGTTGCTACTTGAATATCGACAAATAAAATAAATGGCACAATGAATTTTCATAAAAAGTGATGTAACTTATCTGCTGCCTAACGTCCGAGCAGCCTGCGACTCGAAAAATAACGTTCTTGTGTGGTTCTCTCTGGTTTTTGTTTATTAATTAAAGTGTACAATTTCAAAACGAAACTTACGAATTTATAAGTAAGAAGACTGAAGAGTTCACTAATTTTAGCGTTTTTTTTTAAAGCAAATTTCGTTTAGAATAAAGACTAGATTCGGTTTCGGCCAAAAGTAAGTACTTCTCAAAGCAGCCAGATTTTTTTTTTCCCTGCTCATTCTTTCTTCAAATAGATAGGGCGTACACGTAGTTAGTGGATCTTAAATTTTTAGATTTATCATCAAACTTCTATTATTAACGATTGAATCATATGGGATTCAGATTAAAAGTCTTACAACTTTTTTCCTATTTCTTTAAGGCAAAGGCGTAGGGTCCACTGCACCTTTTATTATAATGAGATAAAGGGAGCATCAAATTGACGATCCGTCATCTATCTTTGCGTGTGGCCCCTACCCAAAGTTGTGTGGTTCTTTTTTACTTTTTCAACCCCAAAATGTTCAACTTTGTCGTGGCCCTCGATTCATAGGACAAAGACAGTCAATGTTGGCCCTCGATTTATTTGGGAGAAGATTGCATCAAATTTTGTATATCTATTTTAATCAATTCTTAACTAAAAATGACATATAAATATTTTTTAAATAAATAATTTAAAAGTATAACATATATACATTATTTTAAAAAATGCTCACTTATGTTTCTTTGATTTGATAATGAATGTAATTAATACAAAACATCTGATTTAAGTTTTTCCCTTACTATATGGCATTTTCATATTTAATTAGCATCATGATAGTGTGACCAGTGGTTAGTTTGTCCTCATTTAACATCAAATCGGTGATGTTCACATAGCACTTGAAAGGGAAACCGGAAATGGCTCTAGTTACGACTTTTCCTCCACCGTGCAGTAGGGGCAAAGATGACAGTAAAAGAATTGAAAGAAATTATATTTGCGTATTAATTATTTGGCGAATCAAAATGCATAGTAAACAAAGCTTGAATTGAAAGAAAGTAAGAAACTACATTCACATGACCCAATCACGATTTGTGGTTGAATTCATGCTTTGAATTTAGTGAACATAATTCTATGTGATGTACCATAATATATATATATATAAGAATAACTGCTGAATAAGCAACAATTTCTCGTTATTAAGACGCGGTGTTTGAAGCAATTATCATCTCTCTAGTAATGGGCACGTGCCAAGTGAAGAGTCGATTAATAGTACAAAATTGAAACTTCAAACCACTAGGGCAAGGATGTGACGATTGATGGAGCAGGGCATGGAACTTTGCATGCACAGGGCCAAGGATAGCGAAGTCCACTATGAGATGAAAATTTTATAACGGATTTGCACCCTACGATCCAAGTGTGTAAAGGATGGGTTGGTTAGATTGCACAAAATTTAAATCTAACCTGATTTTTTGATTGGGTTAATTTTACAATTTAAATTGACCCAATAATAACATAATTATGGGCGAATCTAGATCAACCCGATATTCAAATAATATATGTAAATTTAAATATTATATATTAAAATTATAAAATTTAATTAATATTTTGGAATATGTTTTTTAAAAGAAACTATTTTAATATAAATATAACATCAAGTATTCAAATTATATAAAATATATTAATTAAGCTATAAATTTCTATAATTTTTCTGAAATTATTATAAAAAATATCTCTAAAAGAATTATTTAATTTTAGGACGGGTTAAGGCAACTCGATGTACAATCTGAACCCATCTTGAAAATTACATCAAGTCAAATTTAAAAGCTTGAACCACTCTATCCAATGAGTTTTGAGCTGTACTGAGTTGGTAGGTCAAGTCAGATTATAGACACCCTTATCAGGCATACTAAAATTAAATGTGAATGTAATTATATATAGAATTTAATTTCTATACATTAAGAGCGTACAACTCTTTCATAGTTTCATCCAATTAAATCAGTCTATTTATATGAATTTTTAAGTAATAAATGTGAGACTTTATTACTTTTACTGATTTGATAACGTATAAAACATAAAATTTAAAGTTTTATACTGTTAGTGCATATGAATTAAATTTTTTTATATATCTCTATTTATGCTTTTGTTGTGTTTTTTTTTTCAAATTTTGTGATGTTTTAATTTTTTTTTCCTGTTATTTCATAACAAATAGTAAAAATAGTATGCAAAATTTAATATTTTAAAATGAGAAAAATCGAATATTTTAATATAACAATTTAAAATTGATTAGAAAAAAAGTTAGAAAGGTAGTGCTTTAAATATACGTATTTAAAAAACATTTTTAAATACAAACTTTTTTTTTATTCCTTAATATAAATCCTTTTCTTTCTTTATTAGCGCAGTTGCTTTCGAGGCCAAGGAAAAGCAACAGTAGGTTTGCATTATTGGCATTTGTCCGTTTTTCAAGAATCATACCGTTCTTCTAGAAGCACAGACTGGTGCCTTCTGAGTTACTTGCGACCTCAACCTTCTTTCCTAGCTTGCCATGAGCAGGCACTCTATAATAATTGCTTTAATAAAGTAATTAAAAGACAGGTTTTTGGCACCGCCTTAGAGATCAATAAAAAGGAAAATTTCTAAATTTAGGGTGAGACCTATGACCGACCTATAAAACGCCCTCGCCCCCTCTCTTTTTGTTTTTTCTATGCGATACTTCCCTCTTTTAGACACCAGTTAGAATTAGAGTATTAATTAGAAAAATAGGTAATTACCTTTTACTACTACTGAATACTAATCAATTTAATTTTGTATGAAAAATACTAGATTTTCTGTTTTAAACATGAAATTCATTAAAAAAAACCCTTCAAATAATGTTGTAAAGATTTTTTTTGTGAGCTGATAAGGTAAAGATTTGAGTGAGGCAATAAGGATAAGGTTTGGATTAGAGTTTCTCGAAGGATAAGTTTGAAGAGTTTCCTGTCGCGTACTCCCCATAAGTCTGCACTTAATTTAAACTTTTTTGTATAGTCCATATAAACTTGATGACCAATGGCCCACCTATAGACCCTTTGTTTCACTTTCACACTTCTTTTGTAACAAAACTACAAAATTTTCTTTTCTTTTTTCTCTTTTAAAGAGAACTAACGTCGAATCCTAAGATTTGCAGAAGATGCTCTCACTTTTACTCTCGTTACATATTCGCACAGTACCAATTCGCGCCAAATAGCGCAGTTGATTTTTTTTTTAAGGGGTTCTGGCTTCTGAAATGATTTGGCATAAAATATAATTAATTCTGTTCAACAAACAGTTAATTATATGTCTTATAAGTAATCAAATGGATTGATCAAATACATCCAATTGTTCACGGGTTTATAGCTAATGTAAAATTAGTGGGAGACAACGCAATCCTTGTTTATTAGATTTGATTTATAATTCAAAATAGTTAATAACTTCAGAAAACCTTGACCTTGTTCTATGGTATTTTTTGAAATAGCAAACAAACCGTAAGCCATTAAAGTACAGGGCAGAGGCAGACCTGAATTTTAAATTGGCAATGATTTTTGTAATTGTCATTTATACTATGTAGTTCATACTACATTGTGATCATGCATCCTTTCAATATTGCAAACAATCTTCTTTTTTTTTGGTTTTTAATTTTCAGAAGAGAAGTGAGTGTTAATGTATATTTATGCATATTTAGTAATTTAACATAAAATTTTAATCTAGCAAATAATAAACAAAATATAGTATAATATTAAATAGCATTATTTTATTAAAAAATTTAAAATTAATATTAAGTTAAAATAATATAAAAAATAATATATCAAATTTAAATATGTTTAATAATAATTAAGTACCATAATAAGTTATTTAAAAAATAACATTATTCATATTCATAATAGTAGTTCTCCAGCTTCCGCTCGCCGACTATGCTGCTAGATAGTCACACCTGGATCTAATGATTCCTTGAACTTGATATTTTATATTTTTCGATCATTGGTAAGATGCTCCCAAAAGCTGCAACTAATGTAACTAATGAATGTCTGGTACATTATTTTTTGGGCACAGTATGTTACCTTATTTTATAAAGACTACTTTCCAAGTTGATCTCTAATGAAAATTACATCAGACAAAATGATTCCTCATTAAAATCAAAAACACATTTTAGGATTCCTCACAAAGTCATAATTAAAAGTCTAGGACGAATAAGTTTTTTTTATCAATATTTGATCGATTTATGTGTCCTTTTGTTTTGTTGTATGGAATTAATTTGACCTATTTTTATTAATTATTATAAATCAAGTTGTCCTATTTTAATTATCAGGAACCATAATATTTCTTTTCTTAAGAGAGCAATTTGTGTGACATTATATTTATCTGCACTAAATCATGAGTTTGCTCTTATTAAAACAAAACTATTTAAATAGGAGCAACATTATGCTTATTTATTTGTTAAATTAATAAACCTATATCAAAATATAATGTTATCACCAGAAGCTGCCTCGAGTCAAACTCCGATGGTAAAGGAAGGAAAGTGAATAACTGTACTCTCAATTACTTAAAAGACTTGGTTGAGTCACGTTGGAATCCTTAGGCCTCAGTCTAGACTCTAGATTTTAGACCTCCAAAGTCAGTAGTCTAACCTTCCCAATTTTCTTGCAGTTTAGTCCTATACCTGCTCCGTAGTTTTTTTTTCTCGTTGGTTGAATTGAATATTTCAGAATAATCAGAACCGAAAAAGAAGCTTATGCAGTTTCACTTATCGACACTTTTTCAACACCATTTCACACGTTTGATCAGTAATTCATGTACGTACCGGAAAGAAAAAGTTAAATTCGTGTTGTGAATCCTATTTCTTTTTTTGGGTCAAGATTGTGGTTTCTAATTGGGTTTAGGGTTTTCAATTCACTCGCAAGCCATTAACCAATAAAGTACTCGCTGTCAAAAACCCATTTTTATTTCATCCAAACTACAATAAAAAAAATAAACAAGGGATCCCCATTTCAAATTAATTCCCTACTATAAAATTGCATTTGCTCACAGTAGGTATTCGTGTCAGTAACAATCCTAAAAAAGGTCACATTTCATAACTATTTTCTTTTTTATTAATTAAAAATTATAACTTCTCCTTGGGAATAGTTTTGTTAAACAAAGGTAATGATCAATACGATTACGACTTAGCTGAAGTTGTTGCCATACACAAGTAGAATATTGAAAAATCTGGGAGGAAAAAGATGAACTCTTAATAAAGATATTTAACATGAAATGATAGAGGAAAAAATAGGAGAAGTTAAGAGGCTGTTTGCTTTCAATTTTTTAGAAATTGTGAAAGAAAAATTAAAAATTAAAATTTATAATTTTTAAAATTTTTAATTTCTTCTTTATGAATTTTAAAAAATTAAAAATAAAAACTGAAAATCGAAAGGAAATAGCCTCTGAATGGTCTACAATTTGGAATAGATATACATGTCATATTCACATTAAAATGCTCAAATCATACCCAATGACAGTTAGGCCCTACTTTCCACATACAGGCACAGAGCGCAAATTATAAGAACTGGGAAAAAGGAAGAAAGGAAAGTGCAAGTTCACTTTCCTGGTAACAGCAAGTCAAAATCAGATAGTTTCCATGCTCCTCTTTGATCTAAGAGCACCGTAGAAGCCTCCGCCATCGACATACACAAATAGAACGTTCAAGAACATAAATTGGCAGAACTCGTTTTGCTTTCAATATAGTGAAGCCAACTCCAAAAGCTCTTTGTATTGATCAGATACATAAGATTTCACCTTCATAGTCGGTTTCCCATCACTTCCTGGAGAGATACACTTTACCCCAATGACTGTGGTCAAACCTGCACAGATAAATTCATGTCAACTCAATGGGAATGGCAAGGACACATGCCAAGAACAATATAGAATTAGAACGCTAAACTTCACAGCTTGAATTCACAACTAAATCCAAATTGATTAAGCCAAATAATAAGCTCTCAGCTTGTACCTATATTTAGCTGCAAGCCCGCAAAACATTTTATCCGTTTGCTTTTCCACTATATTCAGTAACAATGTAACATACCAACACGTTATACTAATTGGTAAGACATTTCATTATATGTTGATCTCTTTAGAACAGTGAAACTTGGAGACGGGGTCACTATTATAATTTATAGGTTATCGCTAAAGAATATAGTTGTTAACACGCACTGAGGATTAACACAGGCACACGCACTGAGGATTAACACAGGCACGAGTCCAGATACTTGCTACGGGTAAATAAATGAAGGATTTGAGCCTATGATAAGGCATTATGATTATACTCACTCTTGTGTACGCGACCATACACCATTCTTTCGCCTTTCCAGAATTCCAAAGGCCTTGTCCTGATCCTGGTGCTTCTCCTTAACCCAGAGTCCCATGATGTACCAGCAGCTGGGAAGAAAAAAACATAAATTGACATGACAACAAAAAGAATTATAAAAATGAATGGATGAGGTCAAGGGAAAGTAAAAACCAGCAAGGCTCTGCCTCTGAGAAAAACTTTTATTTTTATATTGTTTTCGTGCATGTTTAACTCTCCTTTGTCCATTATCAGGCAGCATAGAATCACCCTCTGTCTTTTCCTGTAACCAAAGATAAAAAGACAAATAGAGATTCCCTTGTGAAAAGCAACCAGCCATAAAGATGAAGATTATGCTTAATCAGACAAAAATATGGAATAATGTGCCGAGACAAATACATTCTAATTTTCAAAAAATGTTAATTGAGAAACCAATTTAAACTTTAAAGCCAGAGGCCCAGAACTTTTGCAGTTATATCTCAATTTTGCACCATCTACTAATAACTTGAATTATACAGTACAATTTCGTATTGCCTTTCAAATAGGATGGAGTGGAGGGAAATAAAAGCTCTGGACTAATCACAAATTGCGGTTAATCACATCCAAAGATATGTCATCCTAGTTCCATTTATAGCATGTCCAGAACACCATGATCGCCACTTTATAAATTCAACCATTTTAAAAATTTCAGCTAGGATTTTGCAATGCTTAATTGCTTAGCATCCCAAGATTTAAACCATTCAAAAAATGTGAAATGACCATTATTTAGCAGTTGTATCAATTCCACAAGTCTGATTCCTAAACTGCTCAACTTATTAGCATCAATTTGTTATAATGTATAGCAATTATAAAGGAAAACATCAGAAATGGAAAAAATTAAAATGGATAAATAAATAAATAATATAAAGCCCAACATATTTAGTACAAGACAAGAAACTGTTTGATAATGGTTATTATCTATATATGTTAACACATGATAAAATGAATTGTTAAAATGAGATGAAAAGATTCAGAGGAGAACAAAAAGGAAACTGGAAAAGTCAGTAACCTGTAAACACTGTTCTGGAAGATCATCTGATCTATTAATGCCTTCATCAGGAGCACTGGCTTGAAACCCAGAAGGGCCAGATTGATCTGCTAATCAATACCACAACTCAGTTAAAACTATTAAAGGTAAAAGCTAAAAGCTAAAATAAGATTCTCCACTGATTCCAGATCAAAAGCGACTACACTAAATTCTTAAAATATGTTGGCGACAACAGTAATCAATCAAGCCTTTTCCCTCTAGGTGAAACCAACTACATGTATTAAATTTGAACGAACCATACAGCTCTATAACCAAATTTTGAATAGATCCATTTATTGATAACATTATGCAGCAACAATAGGTAAATGAAGTCTGAATTCTTAAACGAAAGAAATTTTAAAAGCACAGCAAATTTTCGCACATCCAGTTAGGGATCAATAAAGGAGTGTTGACATATCCTCTAAACAATCCTCCTAATTCAAAATTCCACTCACAAAGGCATGAATTGCAATTTACAAAACATCTGGGGACTATTTAACACATGTGAGTGCAATTTTAAATTAGGATGATTTTTGGGCATACCAATCAAAAGGATTTAGCATTTCTCATATAAGTTAAGCCTTTAAAATAAAAAGCTAAGCCTACCATACTGCTCAAAAGAAAATGTACGATACATTTCAAGTGAATAGGTTAAATGACTATGGAAAATAGGTTCCATGAACACATAATAAAAATATAAAATATTATGCCTAGCATACAATTATAATAACTCGGAGTCAGCCATGAATTAACCAGCCATTGGGTGTTTGGCTTTCAGTTATTTGCACTATAATTATATCTTGGAAGAGGATGAAAATATGCATACCAAGTCGATTCACTGAGTTAGAATTCGAATCATCTGTTGGCAGAGAAGCTGCATTTGCTTGCATATTTTCTGCCTGTATTTATCACAAAACATAAATAAATTTAGAGCTAAAGTTTGCCAACAATTCAAGATGAGAAAGCTCAAATACGCAAAGTAAACATACTTTGTCCGCAACTTCACAGGGTGCATTTGTTTCAATATTTGGCCTTTCTACCGTGTCATTCATACCACTGGCTCCAATATCACCATCCATGTCAACAAGAGGTCCATTTGACTCAATATTAGCATCAAACTCAGGATCCCTTGAATTATCCTCCATGGATTTATTGGCATGAATTTTGATAGCATCCTCGGCCAAATGCGTCTCACTAACTGCAATTATATCTTCAATTAAGGGTTCATTCAGTTTAGTTGATGACATCCCAGAATTGTCTTCCTTGGATTTTCCAGAAGTACTGGCACAATTACTGACAGTGTCCACAACTGAACTTTTCTTACTAACAGCAATACCATCATCAATTATGCATGTAGACAGTTCATTTGATGGCTTCCCAGAACCAACAAGATTGAGCTCCTGGTTTATCACATGGGAAGAATATTTTTTTGTGGATAAATGATCAATTTCATGGGCTGAAAATGGATCCACTGATGGCTTTGACCGGGAAATGTGCTTCTGCAATGAAGACAATGGAGCAAACGGACTTCTTGGTGGGGTGGGAGAAGCTGATTGCTGCACAGGACATCCTACATCTTGTCTAACAGGTGTCCTATAATTCATTCCTTTTAATAAATTATCTATGTTGGATAAAGCCTTCCTCTTCCTTGGCTTTGACAAGTTTCCGTGGAAGGATTTCATATCAATCACTTGGTTATCTGGGAAGTCAGGAACAAATGATTTCTCTAAAACAATGGGTTTGATCTGTAACCTCTCCTGCAAAAGAGTAATCGCCCCATCCCCCTCTAGATCTTCAGAATTGCAATGAAGTAATCCATCCAATATGTCATTGATCTTGTTCTCTGCAATAAGAGGTGAATCTGCAACCAAAATACATAATATGAATGTCTGAAGTATGAAGAATAAGAGGAATGAAAAGGTTACCGATATCAGGAGGGAAAAGGCAAACTGAATGGAAGATGATGAACATATACTGAGAGGTAATAAAGAAACTGCCCATATTCTATAGTGTAGCATTCACCTACCAGTTATTTCATTTTCTGATGGTGTAAGACAAGCTCCATCTTTGTCAGCGTTCTTACCAATAGGGCCAAGACTGACGGATCCAATTTCCTCTCGAGAGGATGGGACATTATCATTATTGTCAATAGTTTCTTTTGGATATCGATGCCTGTATCTGACTGGCCTGAGCCATATAATATTACGACCACATTAACCAACAGAAAAAAAATGTCAAACATCATAAACAAGGCAATGGAGACTGATGATTTAAGTATTAGGATGGTACCGCTGATTATCCCCCAAAAGTCCTGGCCGGCGTTGTCGTGGTTTAGTGGATGTATTATCCTGACTTGGCTCAACTGACACCCCAGCCATCTGCTTCTGTAATTCTTTTTTTGCATCTACCCATCAAATGCAAATCCAATAAGAGCAAGCCTTAGAAACAAACATCATCAACTGCGTATTCAGTAAGAGAAACAGACACTGCAACTTACTTTCTATCCGTTCATGGGCCAAGAAGAACTCCACCGGGTCTTTCAGTTTATCAATGTCCAGACTTGGTATCAAACTCTCAATGGAGGGACTGTAAGGAAGATACAAAAGAAACACGCACTCAAATGAGAACAAAAAAAAAAAAAAACCAGCATCAAAGATAGGAGGGAAAGGATGGGGAACGGTAAAGAGAACAATGGCAATAATCTTTACTTTTTAGTCGGCTTTAGAGAGAAACGTGCCCGCTTGAGGCCTAAGGCAGGCCTTCGTTTTCGCAGAAATTCTTCAGCCTCCTCAGCAACAGCATCACTCTGCTCATCACATGTTGGATCACTCGGAATCTCAGAGTCGAGCAGTCCAGGATTCTCATTTGCTATGGACTTCAACTGGTTCACAAATTTGACGGGACTTCGCAAGGCCTGTAAAAGGCATGCATTGCAATTAATTAACATCATTGTTGCAATAACCATTCCAACTACTCTAACTGTTCATTTCCTAATACAATTAAAGCAAGGAATCAACACATATTCCAAATTCATGCTTCAACAAGTCAAATTTCACACACACACACACACACACACAAAAAAAAATTGTCCGCATGCAAAGAATTTTGGATTCTGCTGCCTGAAAAACCTAAATGGCACACTTAGCTGGAAGAAAACTCGCAGACAAACAAAACACACACAAATGGGGCCAAAGTTGGAAGGGAAAAGCGAACCCTAGTTGATAAGTTCAGAAACCAGAAAAGAAGACAATGACTGAGCTGAAGAGAATGGATGGGGGCAAAAAGTGGAAGTGCTAGAAGTGAGAATTTTACCATGGATCGGAGGCGGTTGTGGATTTGTTGAAGATCGCGATCGGGGTGGTAGGGTTCAGCAGTGAGAGCAGATTTCAGTGTTGTCTGGGGAAAGAGCGAAAGACCCCAATAGTTGGACAGCGGATCCAGTTCCAGAGGCGCTTTTGCGTTCACTACGCCATCATCGCCATGGGAGCGCTGAGCCTCCTTCTCCTTCTCCCCCATTTACATCCACACACCATAATCGTCAGAGACACGGAAAGAGAGAGTGGTTTCGTGGTTTTGGTTGCATTACTCCCTCTTCTGTTTATTTTTTTTCAAAATTGAAAACACGAACAACCGAGCGGGAGCTAGCTTCTGCGCCATACCCCCATTTCAGTTTCTATTATTTTTGGCGTTGGTGGTTGTGAAAGTTTGTGGGCCTTGACCTTAACCAAG
The DNA here is from genome assembly GCA_031216105.1 of Dalbergia cultrata. Taxonomy (NCBI): domain Eukaryota; kingdom Viridiplantae; phylum Streptophyta; class Magnoliopsida; order Fabales; family Fabaceae; genus Dalbergia; species Dalbergia cultrata. The sequence continues at coordinate 1,664,832 of CM062350.1, read as the reverse complement.
TTTGGGTCAATCCTGTGGATATATTCTAACGAAAGATACTGGGCCCAAGTCCCAAAAGAAGAAGGAAAATAATAAAAACGTGAACGGCAGGATTCGAACCTGCGCGGGCAGAGCCCACATGATTTCTAGTCATGCCCGATAACCACTCCGGCACGTCCACTTGTTTGCTGCACATTATAAAATTTTAACTATTGAAAATTCTTAACCGCTATTTCTTCTGGTTCTGAAAGCTCAATAGTGACAGAACATTGAGAAGCCAAACCAGTCTTTTCTCAGCAGAGAAGACGAAGAAAAAGCAAAGAGGTCGCTTTCTTTTCTTTCTTTCTTCTTTTAATTCAGCTGTCATTATTATTACTATTATTAATCTCAATCTGGCTCTCGCATTTTTTGTTGATTGATGAGATAACTTTGGGAACAATTTTGTGAATTTTTACATTGGATCCCAAATGCAGGCATTCTTGACTGGAACAATTTTTTTTTTTTTTTTGGCGCCATGTGTGATAACAAGAGAAGTTGCGGCGGTAATAGCACAGGTTCGAAGCGGAACCTGCCATCGTGGATGAGTTCAAGGGAGGAGGAGGACGACGACAAGCATGAAAATTGCGGAAAGAAACCGTCTTGTGCCTCTGGTTCTTCTTCTACAGAATCTAGAAGCTTCAAGAAGCTTCTGGAAGGGGTGGTTTTTGTGCTGTCAGGGTTTGTGAATCCGGAGCGGGGCATGCTGAGGTCACGTGCGCTTGAAATGGGAGCAGAGTACAAGCCTGACTGGGACTCTGATTGCACTATCTTGGTTTGTGCCTTCCCAAATACCCCTAAGTTTCGACAAGTTCAAGCTGATTGTGGAACCATTGTGTCGAAGGTTTTTTCCTCCTTTTGTTTACCTTGTGGATAATTCATTAATTCGTAATTTGTACATGCATTGTCAGATATTAATTCAATTCAGTATCAGTTACCATGTGGAGGTGTTTTAGTTTTACCATGGTAGACTATCATGCATTGAATTTTTTTTTTTTCTTTTCGGCTTAAGAAAAAGGATACTTGTCAATGGAGTTTCTTGATCAAGTTCCTGTATCATGGCAGAATATTTGAAGATTGTTGTAGTAGGCCTTTCTTTGTTGTGTCTGCATGAATGGGATTTTATGCAATTGTGCTGATTGATGCATTTTTGCTAAGGAAAATGTTATTCATTCTTGGTAGCGTTTTTTTGTCACATATTAATGGGTATTGGGCTCTACCAGTTTTTGTGTGGATGGTAGGGAAATTCTAATCATGGTATACAGATTCTTAGTTGTATCATTTTCTTCTTATATTGTGGATGCTAATGTGACATGATGCATCTTTTTGGGTGTTAGGATTGGATAGAAGAATGTTACACCCAGAGGAAGTTGATTGAGATTGACAGTTACCTTATGCATTCCGGGAAACCATGGCGTAAAGGAAATAAATCACATGAAGTCAGTGAAGGTGATATAATCGTGTATATACTAGTAAATACACTGGTACCTAAAGTTTGATCTTCTGCTGTAGTCTAATGAGTGCCATACTGATTGCCACATTCACCTAGTTCACATTATTCTCACATGAAATCTGAGCTTTACAGAAGCCAATTAAGGTTGTGTGGGTTTGGATGCTCGGGCCTTAGACCTTACATTTAAAATTCTCCTTTTCACTTCTTTTTTCTTTTTGTCCAAGAAAAAGTTTATTGAAAAACTATAAACAATACCTTGTGAATAAAATTGCCATTTTATGAGAGATACCACTATTATCTATTGACTATACAATTCCTTTCTTCTAGATTTACTCAAATGTTTATGAGTTTTACATGCTTGATATGTCGTATTACATATGAAAGCTCAGTTATTTGTGAAAATACTCAAACACATGTTTTGTTAAAGAAAAAAGCCTTCATTACATTCATCTTCCTTGCTAGAAATACATGTGGATAGGTCCTGCAACAGAATGGTGAAGCTGGTAGCCTATGTATGCTAGATTGTTGGTTATATCTGATGTTCTTATGAGATTGTTCTTGACAGATTGTTGGTTACATCTGATGTTCTGATGAGATTGTTCTTGATTTCATGCTGACCATTTTCTCCCTCCAATTTTACATCTAATCACTCTTTTTTGTGAATTCAATGTGTGAGTGCAGATAGGAAACAATCTGCACCCCAAAAATCACCAAAGCATGTTGAAAGAGAATTGCCTTCAAAGCCCACCACCACCATAAAATTGAAGGTGAAAGCTGACTCATGAAATGTTTTACCAGTTCTTAGGCTTGGTTTGACAATAGTGGGTCTGAATAACAATTATTTTTTCCATGGACAAATAATTTTATTACAGATTCTTATGTTTGCTGCATATTCCAGGGAAAAGATGCTGATGTTGCTGGGAAATGCTTTGTTCCTTCTGAAGTGAAAAAGTGGGCCATTGATGATTTGAATAAAACAATTGAGTGGCTGGAAACTCAAGAAGAAAAGGTTATGATCTTTCAATTTCCATATGAAAATCTTTTTATTCATGCTAGATTCCATTATTTTCTTTTAAGCATTCAAAACTTGAATAGAATCAAACCACAGGGCATAAAGGGGTTTGCATTGAAACCAAATCCATCTGTTGGAAGAGTTTTATCTATTCTGCTGATTGTAAATGCTTGAAAGCTGCAGCTGTGTGTTGTTCCCTCTTAATTGTGCTATGGTTAATGATTATATTCTGCATGAATCTAAGTTCTATGTCTACCATTTCAGCCAGATCCAAGTGAGATAACAAAAATAGCAGCAGAGGGGATTCTAACTTGTTTGCAAGATGTAATATCTTCTCTAGAGGAAAAGCAGGTAATGTACACAGAGAAAACTTTTTCTCTCTTCACTAGTTAGCAAGCAACTTCGCTGGTATTCTCTTTCCCTGGGGGATGCTAGCATATGTAAATTTCAACCCCTGCATATATATTCTTCTTTTGTATGCAGTCCTGTCTTCCAATTCTTTGCCAGAATAATCTGACTGTCAGATTGATAGATATAGAGCAGAGTTATGTTATAATTCGAATATTCAATTGAATTTCCTTAGAGGGTAACACTTTTTACAAACATTTAAGTCAAGTACGAGCACATAACTGGTTATCTTGAAGATTAAATCAACTACATGATATGACTGCTGATTGTGTTCGTCTTCTTTTAACTTTAACCAGGACATCCGACAAGGAACTGAGGACTGGAAATTCCTACCTCGGGTAGTCGAGGAGCTAGCAAAGTTGGATGGTGCAGGAAACAATATGGCCTCAATGTCAAGGGAAGACCTTCACAGACAGGCTTTGGAATGTAAACGTATATATGAGGTGGAACTAGACAGTGTACATCATGATTCGAAAAAGAATGCAAGTATAAATGAAGAGCAGAGAACCATAACTGGAAGAACTAAAGCAAAATCTTCTCGTGCACTTGAGTATGATAGTGATGAGACAATTGAGATGACAGAACAGGAAATAGACCTTGCATATAAGACATTGTCCTCTAAGATCAGTGGATGCTGATTGAACTTGTTTCTTTAGGGATGAAAAACAGTTTCTTTGTTTAACCCAAGCATAATATCAAAGATGGAAAAGGCTGAGTCTGTTAGACCGGCTTCTTTTTGAAATTGCTTTCTTCATGTGGTCTTTGTTATCCATACATCTCAAGCGTGTATTTTCTGCTTCCATACATTTTACTTTACTTCTCTCACTTAAAAATCCCCGACCAAAATGGGCCAGTAGCAGCAGGAATCAAACATCAAGCTTTTAAAGTGAAGTATACATTTACCGGCTGAACTAATTTAACTTTCGGGATATGTTTGGTTGTGCAGGTGAAAATAGGAAGGACATTTTCATAGAGGAGCTCTGCATATAAAATTACACCTCAATTTTTTATTCATAAAAAGTTTTCATCATATTTTTTATCCTCAACCAAACACATCTCAATTTTTCTGATTTTCCTCAACCAGAGTTTCTCTTATTTTCATGATAAACATGAAGTGACTCTATAGACTAAATGATGAAGTAATGTCCTAATAAAAATAAGCAGCAAGTCGCATCAATAAAAGAACTGTCTTCCTAAAGATGTACAAGATTTTTTGATAGGGCAAAAGCTACTGGGATGGAGAGAGACATGCATAATCTAAATTGTGAACCAAACTCTATGGTAAGACACAATCACACAAAGTATCAGCAAAGCTGAAGTCTATTGCAGAGTCAGGAACTGTTGTCGTCACGTCATACAACCAGAAGCATACACTTGTCAGAGCTCCTTCGTAAGCCACACAAATTTGTGACGATTTTCAGCTTGAGCAATGGATCTTCATTCTTCAAACTCGCGGCACTTATTATTTTCATCTTCTCTAAGTTTTTGGCATTCTTCAAAAAATATTTTACAGCTTGTAGCTCATTCCTTCTCCCATGATAATTTGTAAATTGCACTTCTCTAAGGCACGGAAAAACACATGTTGGATCATGGTGTGCATGTTTCCAGCTTGGACCCTCATCATTGTACTGAAACTCTCATAACACAGATCATTAATTAAACCAAAGCATAATAAGATATTTATAACAGAATCCACACTCATCAACTGATAAAGGTTAAGGTCTTTTAATTGATGACAATTTTGAAGAAATCTTATCAAGCAAGCCCAAGGAAATGCTACCCCGACGAACAGATTGAAATGAGTTAACTTGTTGAAGAATGGGATTTCCTTGGTAAAAGCATCGACCATCTACTAAGGAAAGATACCTCGAAAATCAAAACAAACAACAATATGGCACAATAAATGTATTCAAAATTTTAAGGGTAGATTAACATATTATTATGTTCATGAGGGGTGAGAGGAGTAAACTATCCTCATGATATGTAAATGCACATTTTGATGGTAAATAATGCAAGTTTAACACCTACTTTTGAGTATCTCATTCAGACACTCATTTTATTACTATTAGATGATATGGTGAGCTATATTCATCCTCATTCATTGATCTTATCCAAGTGATGGAGTGAGTGTCCGGATGGGACACTTAAAAATGGGTGTTGAAATAGCATTACTTTTTTTATGGTACTAAGAGTTATCGGCTGCATTACTACTTCCGTAGGAAACATCAGGCTAATGTGTTCAACATTGTATAGCCTCCTCACAGGTAGCATATCCACTCCTTGGCATTAGACAGGTGAATGTCTTGGTCATGGTCACAACTCATTGCAAGCATGGCTCTTCTCAACTTGGACAAATTCAAATGGAATCGCTGTTGGTATTCAGAAATGGAACTCCGAGCAAAGATTATTCCTGTCACGGTAAGATCTTCAAGAACTGGACAGCCAGAGAGGATATTGGTTACTTGAAAACAATCGAGACAACGAGACGTTCTACCACCCAGAACAAGTGTCTTCAGCTTAGGAAGATGAACACCCGAAACATGACAATGCCACAACACATTGATTGTTAGAGCCACCAATGTTGTGCACTTGAGGACACAAGGAGGCAGGGTGAGATTTGTGGGCAGGTGAAGCGTGAGATCCTCGACTTTGTTGGAGGTTGCTGCAACGACCCAAGTGTTGATGTCACTTTGGTTGCAATGCAAATCAGCATCCTCACACGAAAGGGACAATCTTTCTATGGGTGCATGGGCAATGGCACCTCGGAGGATCAGAACTGTGTTCACAAAATGAACAAAGTTTGAGTCTTCAACTCGTGGGAAGTGCAACTTGCGATCGAAGGAGAGAACTGGTACCCAAGCCCCACTGACCTCCACCTCTTGGATAGAACACTCGCGCGGACGGATTTAAGCTTTGCCCAGGATTTGTCATTTCCTTTGACCAATTTTTTGTGAACACTTTTACTTTTTGACCAACTTTCCCATGTCATAAATGTCATCAACTTCCAATGCCCAACCTTTCTCTGTCAGAAATGTGATCACGTTTTTGGGTTGTGAATTCTTTTTTTTTTTTTTTAAGCTTAATCCGCCAAAGGTGGATGCATTTATTTATTTTTTTTAAAATTTTTTAATTTATCAATCAGCCTTAGGCGGATTCTTCTAGATTATATCCCATATTTATATTTTACCTCTCAAAATCCCATATTAGTGTAAATACCCCTCTTAAAACCCATATTGGAAAAAAAAGACCCTGCGTGCGTACGTATATCATAACTACAAGCTTTTTGTCAGACACATGCTACTAAACAGAAAGTGAATAGGAAGCCTGCATGCATCCAGACTTCATCTCGGCTCTATTATTTTTTCTAGCCTTTGATTGAATGATGTTAGCCTGCATGCATTCAGCCTACTAACAGAGGCCATTCACGGGTGCCTGCATGCATCCATCTAGTCTTCATCTCGGCTCCCCCCTCTCTGCGTGTCACTTCCCTGCGCCCAGGAACCAGCTCCCGTGATTGCCGCGTGTCGCCTTTGCCTCAGTCTCGCACAGCTGCATGCAGAGATTCCTGACGCCGCACTGAATCCGCCAAAGGCGCCTGCTGAATCCGCCAAAGCCTCCTCTTGATTCCGCCACAGGCGCTTTCCAGTATGACGCGACGCCTTGCTAGAGATTCCTGACGCTCGCGCTGAATCCGCCACAGGAGCCTTCTTACTCCGCCACAAGCGCCCTCGACTCGCCAATGAAATTCCAAGCTTGACCGAGATTGTTCTAAATCCGCCATTAGCGAGGTAATATACACCATATTTAAAAAAATCTCCTCACAATCACATATACAAGTATATCACCCTTCAAAAGACAATATGAAAATTATTTTTCCTACGCGGGCATCAACATCTTTTGGTTGACATACACATCAATCCACCGTTAAAAGTGCTGAATTTTATTTTTAAAATATTGAAAAATACTTTACCATTCAATCCAACGATCCTCAACTTGTGAGTTCAACACCTGTGCGTACAAATCAAGTTTCTCAAAAGCTTTAGTAGATTGAAAGCATGCAGGTAGAAATCATTCACTCAAAGACTATAGAAAAAATAATGGAAGTATGAATAAGGTGTGCTATTATTGAGAGGGAGTTCATGAGGAGCAGAACCGGTTATAAAAGGATTTGAAGGATCAAGTTAAGACATAAGGTGAAGAGAAGAAAAGTGCGCAAAAAAAAAAAAAGGCAGATTGCAAAAAAAATTGAGAGATATTTGATTGAGAAAAAAATGGTGAAAATTGATAATACAATGGATTCAGAAGGTCATATTGTCGTTGAAGTTCTTCAGCAAAATGTAATGTATTTTCATTATTTTTATTTTGTTATTTGAAATTTATATCTTTTACATGTTTAGTAGAGACAAAGCTGTTTAATTAATTTGTACAATTAAACCAAAAGAAAAAAATATTGGTAATCTGTTGTATCGTAATATTTTTGGTTTTTTTGTTCTTTTTAAAAATGAAATTAGTTAAAAAAATTTATCATTAGATAGGTTAATATTAATTCTGTAAGTTGATATATTTTGTTAGTATATAGCATGTATTAATTTAATTTTTGCTAAATCAATTTATTTTCTGAAAAATAATTTAATTTTTTATTTAACAGACAGCAAGACCCATGCGAGCACGACATCTAAAATTACCTTCAATGAGATATGAGATACGAGACTATGTGCAGCGTGCTGGTTTACTTCGCTTTGTGGAAATTGGTGACATAAAGGTAAATCAAAAGTTAATTTCATTAGTGGAGGTGGAGGCCTGAAACTCACACTTTTCACTTTCCGTGCGGGGAGTGCACCATATCACTTGAAGATGTTGCTATTTTGTTAGGACTCCCAATAAATGGTCTGAGTACCATTGGGTCTCTTGTTAATAATTATGAAGCACTCTGATTTTTGCATGATCTATTAGGTGTATTAGTCTGGGCCACTAGATTATAGTGGAGGTGCAATAAATTTAATTTGGTTGACCAATAAAATTCTGGAACCATGGAAGCTAATTTCGATATAGCAATACAACAGATTGCAGTGGTTTCATAATGGCGCTGCTAGGTCAATGTATTCTCGCCACGACAAAAGCATCACAAGTACATATAAAGTACTTGCAATTGTTGAAGATTTAGAGCAAGTTGGCTCATATAGTTGGGGCTCACCTTCTTTGTACTTTTTCGAGAGGCTTTGTCGTATGCTACTCAGTATTGACACTAAAGAAATCAACAGTGCGTTGTTCTACTACAAGTATGGGCATGGCAATGTGGATGCCTTTTTTGGCTCCAATACCATCTTCACCATATATTTTTCCCTTATTTCATGGTGTAATTACTCTTTACTTGAATTTCTATATAGTTGTTATTAAAAAAATAATTAACTAGATAAAATACCATTCATTTCACATGTTTGACTAATTTTTTATAAATATTTTTATTGAAATATTTTTAAAATAACATTGTGATACTGTCTCACTACATTTAAACTTTGATAATTAATGCAATAATATATGTTAGGGAAAAATACATGAAAAACTAATAAAATTCAAAAGCAAATGATAAAAGGAAATTTAGTTGAGTATTTTTTTACCTAATTTTTGTCTAGCCAAGTGATTTAAAGAAAAGTTAGTGGAAATAACATTACTATTGTTAACTAAATTAAAAAACTATAGCACTTTTTCAAAAAATCTGACAATAATAACAAAAATAAATTTTACTTAGGTGTCTAAATATTGTAAATAATTTTTAAATGTGTACTATCGTATTAAATAGTAAATGGCAAAATAAAATACTAATCAATATACAAAACAATACAATACATGTAATATAGAAACTACCAAATTCTAAAATAATTTGAAAATCAAAATGAATATAAATTATCTATTAAATGAAAAACCTAATAAAATAATATTTAAAAAAGAAAGTTACTTAAAAAAAAAGTCATTTTTCTTATTCAAACTAAAAAAAACTTATTAGTATATAAATTAGTTATATATACAAATTAGTTAGGTCCATTCATTTAGTTCTTAAATCTAATAAAATGAAGGGATTAGTGTAAATATTCATTTGCTATTTTTTTGTTTCAAGTATGCAATAAATTTTGATTTCAATGAATTTTACATATATATATTGGTATCTAATTAAGATAATGTCTCATAGATGGAATCGACCACGATACCCACGTGACATCAATTTAAGGGACCATCACACTATAAGGTTGATGATAGATAACTTGGGACATCAGGTAAATATTTGAAATATTGTAAATAATTATCATTATTTGCATATTTGATGTATTTTGCTAATGCGTTTCTATAGCAGCAATCCAAACTGATCCCGTGATTAATGCTCTTATTCCAGATGATGTACGGGTTGAGTGCCATTTATTCTCAGCTGTTACTCCTCCTTTATGTTTTGAGGTGATGGAGTTGCACCCAACCGATCGAGTTATGCGACAATTTGGGTTAAATCAAGAAGTTCCTCTCGACCAGCCTAATCTACAAGGATTTCATAATAGGGACTTAAGGGGAGCGCCACCCACCAATTGGGAAAGAAAACATCAACAATGGGTGGCAATGTGGTACCAACGTGCAAATCATGTATTATCTGGAACTCTCACTGTTGATTATCAACCTTCCGATTTGTATCGGTCTTGGTATTTATCTCACACTAGAGCTATACGGTTGTCCCCTGTGGTAGCAGATCATCCACCCGCCCATGAAGAAGATGAACCACCCCAACATGAAGAAAGTCAAGTAGCCCCCCAAGGAGAAGATGAAGCACCTCACATCCAACTAGAAGCTCCACAAGGCCATCAACCTTTGTTTCAGCATTCCAATAACATTTTCTATTGGGATGTAAACATATTACAATTTCCTCAGAGCCAATTCCCTTGGTGTCCAGAGATATAGCAAATTGCGCAGATACAAGATCCACCACGGCATTCAGTTGGGGGTTTTCACAATCACACTAGTGGTCCACAGATACAAGATCCACCACGACATTCGGGCTGGGGGTTTTCTACAACCGCACTAGTGGTCCGCAGTACAAGATCCACCACGCTATTACATTGGTGTTTTGGCGCCACCGGTGGTCCTTCAAGGTCTGCTGGGTCCTCGTCCACTGGGAGATTGTCTACTCACTTCACTCCAATTGCAGGAAACTTTGATTTCACCCTTGGTGGTCAATCATCTGCACAAAGTAATATTGACCTCAATATAAATCCAGCTAGACAAATGAATGACGACTATCGGCCACAAATGGTCCCATTTGATGTGTCAGTTCCACAGATGTTATCCCCCGGTACACATTAGGCAAATGCCGAGATGATCCAAAGTCTTCGAGAATCTGATCTGTGATGCATCGCCTAACATGCAAAGGCAAGAAGATGGGGGATGCTTAGAAATGGGTGACCAGGGTGGGTCAGATGAGGGCATGGGTGATCAGGTTGGCATGGGTGATCAGGGTGGCATAGATGAGGGCAGACATGATCAAGGAAGAAGACAATCTCGTGGCTTTATGAATGTGTTGGGAAATGCAGCCAAACAGATCAGAGGGAACTATTATGCATTATGACCACGAGAACACGTGAAACCAGCTAAAAGGCTTAGCCCTTCTCCATTTCAACCACCACCACCACTAGGGAAGGGGAAAGGTCATAAAGGAGGTTGAGTGTGTAGTACGTTTATGTATGGACTTCTTATGATGTATATTTTTATGTGTAGTATTATTTTGTTGTTGGTGAAATTGTTACGATGTAGCGTTTTATGTGTCTATGTATGGACTTCCTATGGACTTCATTTGTATGGACTTTGATGCATATCTTGTTGATGGAGTACGAAAAGAAAAAACCTTGATACAAACTTTAAATTAACACAATAAAATAACACAATAGCATCTATGAAACAAAATAAACAAACACAATAGCATTAATAAAACAAAATAGAATAACAAAATAACATCCAATAAATAAAATAAAATGACACAATAACATCCATGAAATACAAAAAAATGACATGACTATGAACTTGGGCCAGGAGCATGTGGGCCAGGCTGCACGTGACCTTCTCCTCGACAAAGAGCACAACGCGTCGAGGTCCACGCATATCACGATATCCATCTCATTAAGGAATCGAGTACTCTTGGGCGTCTTTTTGCTTTATGCGCTTTGAAGAAGGGTTAGGACAAATCTTTGGACCCTCTATATTGGGGCCAAGTACTTTGGTGCCCCACAACCCCTAGCCATCTCTTGTACACCTTGCAAACCTTTGCTATTCTAGAACATCATCAACATACCCTCGCTTATTCAATATTCTTGCTATCCTGGCAATCCGTGACGACAAGGAATTGATCCAATCTGAAAATCGCCACAATCACAATATCTGTGCTTCAAATCAATCTTGTATTCTTCCCTACTAATTTGTTCTTTAACATGGAAAGACTCACTTTGCCTATCAAAGTTGGTCACTATCATGTTTCTGGTTGCTAGCTCTATTTTTTGCAGTCTTGTCGTGACAGCTTCTGAGAACTCATAATTTGCATTTTTTCGTGCATATGCCTCCTCACCTTTCCTAGCAAACAACTCAATTAATCGAAAAATATGTTACTCTTATTAGTGATGTGATTGGAAGATTGCGAGCCCCCTTAACACAGACCAGTCCACAAGATTTGTGGTCATGTGTCCCCATCGATATCCACTATCAAATGCCTGCACCCACTTTTCTCGTGGAATTTCATCAAACCAATCAGTATATCGAGAGCTACGTTCTTGGAGCCGCTCATAATGATTATTGAATTCAGTCTCACTTCTTGAATACCTGCAGAACAATGCTTTTACAAATTTAATTTATGAACATTACTTCACGTGCAATGAAATTAACAAACATAGTGCAGTAAAGTATAAATTACCCATAGTCACGATAATTTTGTGCGTGTGAGGTGCCTTGAATCTCCTTAAGAAATTAGCAATGATATGTGCCTAATGCAAGACTGAAATGCCCTTGAGGTTCCCAGACCATTGCTCAGGCCATGGTCGCTTAATTGACTCATGGCGATCAGAAATAACACCAATCCCGTCTTGGGTTACTACATATTGACGAAGATGGTCTAGAAAAAACTGCTATGCATCTGCAGTCTCTCCCTCTACAATAGCAAAACCAATTGGCAAAATATTCTTATTGCCATCTTGTGCAACTGCAATTAGTAAAGTCCCCTTATATTTCCCATACAAATGTATCCCATCTATCTGAATTAAAGGCTTGCAATGTCTAAATGCTCTAATGCATGGACCAAAGCTCCAAAACACCCGGCGAAATAGTCGATAGTTTGCCACAAGTTCATCACCACGATATGCTTCTATAGCATCAAATCGAACAACTGAACCTGGAACAGCAGCACACATGGCTCCACACCAATGCGGTAACTCCTCGTACGAGCGTTCCCAATTGCCAAAAACTTTTTCGATAGCCTTTTGCTTTGCCGCCCATGCTTTTCGATAGGTTGTTGTGTACCCATACCGAGAGAAAACATCTGCAATCACAGTTTTAACTTTAAGTGATGGATCAGACTGTACCATGGGCTCTATAAATTGTGCAATGGTGTCAGAATCCAACTTCGAGTGGTCCTGTGAAATCCTCGCAGTAGTACAGGTGTGTGGCCCATTGTATTTCCTGATTTCCCAAAAGCCCTTATTTTTCCTCAAACTAGCTCTAAGAAGCCATCCACAACCTCTATCATGTTGTGTGCATTTACAATAAAATGTCTTTGGTTCTGACTCCAACACCTTATAATCTACTCCTCTGAGTATGCTATACGCCTTAATTGCTTCTATAGTTGCCTCCCTATTACTGAATATCATTCCAACAAATAGTTCGCCATCCACAAAATCTATGAATCACCTACGAGAAAATATTTAAGTAGTCAATTACAAGAATCAACTAAATAATCAATTGAAAAAAAAAGACTAAAAACACTCATCTAAATAATCCATTAAAAAGATGAACTAAAAATACTCATCTAAATAATGAACTAAAATGATCAACTAAAAAAATAATCAATTAGACATAATCAACAAAAAAAATTAACTAAATATAATGAACTACAATTACATAAAACTATGCTTTTGATCAACTAAAAGAAATCAATTAAAAAATTAACTAAATATAATCAACCAAAAAATAATAAATTAGCTAAATAATAATAAACTAAAATTACATAAAATTGTGCTATAAATAAACTAAAAATAAAACAATAAATTACAAGAATCAACTTAAAATACTAAAGAACTAAAGGAATAAACTAAAAATGATCAACTAAAAAAATAGTCAACCAAAGGAATCAACTAAACATAATAAACCACAAAAAATAATAAATCATCTAAATAATAATGAACTACAATTACATAAAACTATGCTTTTGATAAACTAAAAGTAATGAATTAAAAAATTAACTAAATATAATCAACCAAAAAATAATAAATTAGCTAAATAATAATAAACTAAAATTACATAAAATTGTGCTATAAATAAACTAAAAGAAAAACAATAAATTACAAGAATCAACTTAAAATACTAAAGAACTAAAGGAATAAACTAAAAATGATCAACTAAAAAAATAGTCGACCAAAGAAATCAACTAAACATAATAAACCACAAAAAATAATAAATCATCTAAATAATAATGAACTACAATTACATAAAACTATGCTTTTGATCAACTAAAATTAATCAATTAAAAAATTAACTAAATATAATCAACCAAAAAATAATAAATTAGCTAAATAATAATAAACTAAAATTACATAAAATTGTGCTATAAATAAACTAAAAATAAAACAATAAATTACAAGAATCAACTTAAAATACTAAAGAACTAAAGGAATAAACTAAAAATGATCAACTAAAAAAATAGTCAACCAAAGGAATCAACTAAACATAATAAACCACAAAAAATGATAAATCATCTAAATAATAATGAACTACAATTACATAAAATTGTGCTTATAATAAACTAAAAATTGTCAAATAAAAAACAATCAATTAGAAGAATCAACTAAAAAAATTAAGAACTAAAAGAATAAACTATAAATCATCAACTAAAAAAATAGTTAACTAAAGGAATCAACTAAAAATGATCAACTAAAATAAATAATCAACTGAAAATGATAAAAAAAATCAACTAAAATTATATAAAATTGTGCTTCTAATTAACTAAAAATGATCAATTAACAAAATCAACAAAAAAAATTAAAAGGTACATACCCATATTTGCATACTCTGGAAACTCTGATGTTTGCATAGCTTCCAAATCCAAAGCACGCATGAAAGATGACTCATTATTCAGATATTGTCCGCCTGCTCTATTTGACATCCCATCATTATCTACATCATTATCAACATCATGATCAGCAGCATATTCATCACCAGTTCCATAGTCATCTTCATCATCCTCTTCCCCCATTGCTTCTAGTTCTATGTCTTCATCTCCAAATGTGATTGACTCATATTCTACATTCCCAGCGACAACTTCAAAATCAACATACAACTCAATAGCAGGAATGTTTAGTTGATACTGCTGATGTATCATAAACATTTGTTGAATATCGTTGTCATCCCGTATTGCAATTGCTTGGTATTGCCTGAAATTGCCAAAAATCGAGATAGGACACCTGTTTCTTATTCTTTGGATCGCTTTTGAGCGTCACTATTTATCGATTGACATAACCCATTTTCTAGCTCCGAATATGACAAGGTGTAGGGAATAAAAAAACTAAATGGTCGCTCACATGTAAATGTAACACCTTCACTAGTATTTATAACAATTTCACCATTAAAATAAATTATTATATTTACTGTACCATTCATTCTCACTCTTTTTTTTGACACTCTCAGGCACTCTTTTTTTTTTTTTTTTCAAGGAAGCTCACATCCTGCTAATTCTCTATGCTAGAACTGAATACTAACGTTAATATGCATAGTCTCTATGGACTTCGGAGGTTTATATAGTGCACAAAAAATAATTTAATAACGAAAGCGTCTTTGGCGGATCTTAAAAATTATTTTTTAATGAAAAATTATGCCACGGGCGGATTTAAGCTTTGCCCAGGATTTGTCATTTCCTTTGACCAATTTTTTGTGAACACTTTTACTTTTTGACCAACTTTCCCGTGTCATAAATGTCATCAACTTCCAATGCCCAACCTTTCTCTGTCAGAAATGTGATCACGTTTTTGGGTTGTGAATTCTTTTTTTTTTTTTTTTTAAGCTTAATCCGCCAAAGGCGGATGCATTTATTTATTTTTTAAAATTTTTTTTAATTTATCAATAAGCCTTAGGCGGATTCTTCTAGATTATATCCCATATTTATATTTTACCTCTCAAAATCCCATATTAGTGTAAATACCCCTCTTAAAACCCATATTGGAAAAAAAGACCCGCCACATTCATCTATTTGCTATTTGATTCTAGTCTTCTAACTTTATCCAAGCATTTGCGTGTTATACATGCTTGGTACAATTACAAAGTATTACATATGAAAGGTAAATTATTTGTAAAAATGCTCTAATCACTTAATTTTTTTATTTAAAAAAATTTGCAAAGTTTTCATGTAATTCAACTTCTTCATGCGTAATCTATATTAATATAAAAAATATTATTTCAGCGTCTAAAAGTGAATATTTAATTGGGACATCAACTCAATCATTATTGAATATAATGGTAATCCCACTATACATCATTTCCAATAATGGTGATGGAGTATATGTCCTAATTAGACACTTATTTTTTGAGTGTTGGAATAACATTGGTCATATAGACATAGAATGCTACTACACCATTTTCTCCCTCTAATTTACATATTATCCGGCTTTCTTGTGAATCAAACGTATAGGTGGAGAGATAAGAAACAATCTGCACCCTAAAAACAACCGAAGCATGTGAAAGATGAGAATTGCCTTCAAAGCCACCACCTCCATGTAAAATCGAAGGTGAAAGCTGACTCATGAAATGTTTTACAAGTTCTTGTGCCTGGTTAGAGAATGTACCTGGATAACATTTTTATTTTGTCGGTGGACAATAAATTTTATTATAGATTCTTATGTTTGTTGTAAAGAGGCCAGTACTGGGACCAAATTCATTCGTGGAAAAGCTTTATCTCTTTCACAGCTCACTTACTCATAATTGTAAATGCTTGAAAACTACAGCTATCTGTTCTTCCCACTTAATTGTGCTTAAGATTAATAATTACATCATATACGAATCCAAATTCTATGTTTACCAATGACAAAAATAGCTGCAGAGAGGGTATTCTAAGTTGTTAGCAAGATGTAATAACTTCTCTCAAGGAAAAGCAAGGTATACACGTAGAAAAGTATTTGCCACTTGTACTAGTTAGCTAGCATCTTCACTGGTATATTCTTTCTCTGGGGATGTTAGCATATGTGAATTTCATCCCTGCTCCGGCATATATATTCTTCTTTTGTATGCAGCCCTTTCTTCAAATTTTTTTGTCAGCATAATCAGACTGTCAGACTGATTGATATAGAACAAAGAAAAATGTTATGATTCAAACATTCAATTGAATTTCCTTGCATGGTACAGCTTTTACAAACATTGAGTTGCTCAAGGGTGAGCAATATATACTTTGCAGGCATCTTTCAAATATTTCAAATTTGACTACTGATTGTGTTTGTCTTTGTTTTAACTTGAACCAGGACATCGCAAAGGAATTGAGGAGCTAGCAAAGTTGGGTGTCGTAGGAAACAATATGGCCTAAAGGAAGACCTTCACATATTGGCTCCAGATTGTAATCGTGTATATATAAGGTGGAACTAAATAGTTTACAACATGATTGGAAAAAGAATACAAATATAAATATAAATGAAGAACATATTAGAAAAACTGGAACAACAAGAGTAGTGCAAAATCTTCAGGTCCAGTTGAGTATGATAAATGAGGCAATTGAGATGACAGAACCGGAAATAGAGCTTGCATACAAGACTCTGATGACCTCTAAGATCCGTGGATGCTGATTGAACTTGTTTTCTTTAGGGTTATGAATGAAAAGCAGTTACTTTAGTTTACCTAGATTTTCAATGGATTGCTAGCAAGCTTTTAAATTTAGGTAGACATTACCAGTTGAACTAATTTAACTTTCATGTATAGTTTTTCTGATCATCATAAATGAGGTGAAACTTCGATAAACCTAATTACGAAATTAATATACAGATGAACAAGTCGGTGCCTACTAAAAATAAGCAGCAACTTATATTGGTAAAAGAGCTCATCTTACTAGATGGGTACAGAGTTTTCTGATAAGGCAAGGATACGTAGATAAACTGATAAAGAGAGGCATGTGGCACAAAGTATATATATATATACAGGGACTAAAGTTTGGGATAATATTTGTCAGGAAAACAGAAGTTGGCACGTATTAGAGCATCTTGGGGAGGCTGATAAGTTTGTCAGGATTTTGAGCTTTGCCTCTACATTCAGAGTGGGAGCACTAAATAATCTCAGTGTCTCTAGGTTTTTGGCATTCTTCAAAAAATATCCTGCAACTTGTAACTCACATTCAGTGCCAAAATAGCATGAGAATTTCACTTCTCTTAGGCGCAGAGAAACGCACGTTGGAACATGTTGTGGAGGTGTCCAGCTTATACACTCATAACCCAACTGAAAATTGCAGAACACAAATACAGTAATTAAAATTAAACCAATGCACACAAAAAAACATATAGACCAACATATATACACTCATCAAACCTGTTTCCGAGTAAGGGCAAGAGCTTCTAGTTGATGACAGTTTTGAAGGATTCTTGTCAAGCAAAGCGGCCAATTAAACTTTCCACCGATTAACATATTCAACCCAGTTAACTTGTGGTACATTGGGACTTCATTGATAAAAGGACCGACCAATAACTGCAAAGGGAATATATTAACCAAATATATTGCCATTCTAGGTGCATTTGTTTGGAATTTTAAAAAAATAATTATGAAACTCAAATTTTATACATAATTGAAAAGATTAAAAATTAATTTGTTCCAGAAGAAAATTTTATATATAATTGAAAAGATTAAAAACTAATTTGTTGCAGAAGATTCATTTTAAGTTCTACAAAAAAAAATAAATTGAAAGCTGAAGTTTTTGGAATTCAGATTATTTTCTAACAATTATTCAAATACACAGAAAAGTAAATTCTTTTTGTGCAAAAAGTGATTATGAGCCCGTAAAAGCTTTTCTTAAAGTCTAAGTGACAAATTATATTCATGATGGGCATGAAAGGAGTAAATGCACAATGAATGCATACCGATGGCAAGGTCAAATAAAAGCTTTTAACACTGTGTAGCCTCTTCAAAAGGTAGAATGTCCACTCCCAGACATTAGAGCGTTGAATTTGATCCCAAGTCACCAAGAGTTGAACTGCTTTCAACTTTAACAAATTTATATGGAATTGTCGGTATTCATTCATGGAACTCTGATCAACCATTTTCCCTATCAGGACAAGCTTTTCAAGAACCGGACAACCAGAGAGAAGATTGGTTATTTTGCAACAATCAAGACGCTGAGAGCTTCGACCAACGAGGTTAAGTACTTTCAGCGATGGAAGACGAACGCAAGAAACACGACCATGCCACAACACGTTGATACTCAAAACCACCAACGTTGTGCAGCTGAGTACAGAAGGAGGCAAGTTGAGATGATGGGACAGGTCAAGTTTGAGATACTCGACTTTGTTGGAGGTTGCTGCAAAGACCCAAGCGTCGATGTAACATGGGTTGCAATCCGCACCACCACCACCACCACCACCACCACAAAGCAGCGTCAATCCTTTTATGGGTGCAGCATTGATACTAGCACCTCGGCGGATCAAAGCTGTGTTGACGAACTGAACGAAATTTGAGTCATGAACACGTGGGAAGCCGTGCAAGTTGCGATCGAAGTAAAGAACGGGGACTTGTGTCCACAGCGGCCTCCACCTCTTGGAGAGAACGCTTGTGCAAACAGATACCTTTGTGGGAAGGAAGGACAGGATGTGGCAAAGTAACGCGTCTGGGAGGTTGCTGATATGGTCAGTCATTGGTGCATGATATATAGACAATGGCAACAAGATGGCTCAACAGAGATGCAAGGTAGGAAGGTTTTTTTTCAATCGAGAGTTTATCCAATAGCTAGCTAGTGCAAATAACCACTCAACCCTATTATAACTGGTCCACTCTTAGTAATTTATATATAGAAGAAGGGCTAGTTTAGATTCTCTTCCAAAAAAATATATTTTTTAAAATTATCTCTCTTTTTGAAAATATCTTTTATAGAAGTAAAAGATATTCTATATTTGAATGTAATATTAAAAAATATTTATTTATTATTAAATATATTTTTAAAGGATAGAAATTATATAGGCTCTTAGTAAAAGATATTCTATCTTTAGATGCCAAGGAGGTTTTTCGATCGGGAGGTCTTATCCAATAGGCTAGTCCAAATTACTCAACCCTACTATAATTGTTCCACTCTTATAATTTATAGAAGGCTTAGTTTAGATTCTCTTCTAAAAAAAAATATTTTTTAAATGATCTCTTTTAAAAATATCTTTTATAGAAATAAAATATATTTTATGTTTGAATGTAATATTTAGAAATATTGATTTATTATTAAATATCTTTTTTTGAAAGATAGAAATTGTAACTTTTCAAAAAAAATATTTTTAATTTTATTCTTTCTAGTGATTTTGTTTTCACCTAAAAAATTTACTCCAACATGCTAAAAAACACGAAAAAAATTTATTGAGATAATGACATTCAAACTAGCACAAAATTATTATTTGATTTGTAAATTAAATTTAATCTTGGATAAATCTCATAAATTGGAATTTTAAGGTGAACAAAAACTGAATTTTAAAGCAATTCAAAACATATTTTTTCGGTATATTAATTTATCTAAAACTGTAAAGTTAGTTAATAAATCAAATAAATCTAAATCTCATTTTATACAAATGACTAGTCATTTGACCCATGTGCAATGCACAGGTTGGTAATAAAAAATAATTTGCTAACTATTATTGAATAAATGATAATTTATTTAAGAATATCTTATAAAAATTTAAGTATATAGAATTATTTTGAAAATAAGTTAATAATTAAATAAATGAATAAAATATAAATATGTCATTCTATTTTATATCTTATTTTGAATATCCTTTTTATAAGATTGAAATTTTTTTTATAACTAATAATAAAAAGCTTATTTTATGTAAATTTTTCACATTTTGAAAGCCGAAATTGTTGAATAATAATAAAAAAGAATAAGTGAATATTTTTACTATATCTTAAGTCATTTATAGGAATAACAATAGATATCTATGAGAGATGAGACATTTCTCATCTTTCCCATCTTTGTTTAGAATTTTATCTCTCATTCCTATCCTCAATCTCGTCACAAGCCTCGTTTCCTATTCTTGTGAATCCCTATGGGCATTCGCGGGTTTAATTTACTAAAACTTTCTACAAAGAGAAACAATTTTAAAATATTTTAAAATTTGAGACATAAATATTCATAATAACAAATAGAACTAATGCAACATAATCCAAATTTAAAAATAATACATACATAATATCTATCAAATAAATATAATTGAAAAAAATTAAGGTGTGCCATCACTGATCTTGTCCCATTTAACAAACGAGAATTTCGCCTCATCGATCATCCTCATAAAGACAAAATATATCCTTATTCCCTTCCCTATTTTGGGTGATCCCCATATTATCCACTTTAGTTTTTTTGTTGTCATTTATTTTTTTAATAAATTAAAATATTTAATTTATAAAAACATAGAAAAATATTTTCTAAAAAATAATAAATAAATTTAATTTATGTAATTTCAATTACACCTCATTTTCTTATGCATCCTTTTAGTAAATAAAAATATAAATTTTAAAAATTTATGCTATAATTACTGTGTTATAATTAATAAAAAAATTATATATGATATTAATTTATGTCATCTCAATTATTTTTTTACTCTTTTCTGTAGGTGGTCCCAATATTTGCATATATTCAATAGTCCCAGTTCTGGCCTGTATCTGCCATCTGGCAATCTCAGGCACTCTAGCCCTTATCTGGTAGTGCTTGCCGCTCTGGCCTCTTTTATTTCGTCAGCGATTATTCCAATGGTGATTCATGTTGTCTGTGATTCACACCAGTCATTCAATATATTTTCCTAATTTTTAGTTGGTCTCTTAATTCTTGTTGATTGAGGGTACCAAACTATGTCGGGCCGGTACAGGTACAAGAATCTGGTATGGTGCAAGTGTGTACGGGGATACGCCATTTACTAATAAATTAGGATATGGGACTGGCGGGATACGGCACACAATTATAATAATAATTCCATGCATACTAAATATAAAATTATTGCAACAGCTTATAAAACAGGTATGAGCTCATAGCCTAGTTATATTTTAGGGTGGCCATATTATGCTAAAGCACCATGATTAATGTCACAAGTTGAGGAAAGATTCACTTGAAAGATTTACGTTCTTTTATGCCACTTGTATGATTTCTTAATGCTATGACCTATTGACTTATATGCTTGAGTATTGCCATTCATCCATACTTATTATGATGCATTCATAACATTAAGAAGCATGCTAAAAGGAATGAACCTTGGATAAGTTGGTTTTATAAATCCTAATAATAAATCTTATATGTATGCTCATTATTTTATAAATAAACCCGAGGTTCCTGAGGATGTGTACGATGCAACCCTAGGATGGGAGACTCCTACTGAGATTTCTTTAGCAAGATTTCTCACTCCTCTCTCTTCCTTCTTCCGTCACATCTTCAGAGAGCGATGGCGACGTTCGTGGTCTTCGTTGACATGCCAGTTTGGGAGGTGCACTACGACCCGGACCACCGTTCGTATCACTTCAAGGGTCGTTGTGCCGTCCGCATTTTTGTGTACATGGGACGACCTTTCACTTATCTAGTTTCGAGCTACCAGCTCACTCCTACTGCTCCCTTTGGTAGTGACGACATGATCTTCGAGCGCACCCGCCCGCGTGAGGAGCAATTGCGACGTGCCCGTACCTCTGCCTCCGCCGTCCGAGATTTCCCAGAGTACGTACCTCGTTCGAGGAGATCCGAGACTGACCCATCTGAGGATTGGTTGACGCATGTTCCTTCGGAGGGTTCAGCCCCTTTTCCTCGATCCCGACGGGTGGG
This sequence comes from Dalbergia cultrata, assembly GCA_031216105.1. Taxonomy (NCBI): domain Eukaryota; kingdom Viridiplantae; phylum Streptophyta; class Magnoliopsida; order Fabales; family Fabaceae; genus Dalbergia; species Dalbergia cultrata. The sequence continues at coordinate 1,642,701 of CM062350.1, read as the reverse complement.
GAAGCGAGGAGACTGTGGTGCAGCCGCGCCTAGCGAGGAGAGCCGAGATGCGTCCGCATCAAGGAGCCCACGTTCAGCCACCTTGTGTGCCTTCACGTTGCATTGGGCCACTCAGGAGGAGTTAGAGCGTTTTCCCGGCTACCTGCCTCCATCACCCGAGGATCCCCATCACCACTAGACTCCATTGGAGAGCTTTCGAGTACCCGAACTTTGCGAGGATCTTCCCTTCGGTCGTACCTTTTGGGAGGGGATGTAGTTTAGTGTTCACAGCATAGTAAGAGGGTAGTGTTTTGGGTTTTTGTCTTTACGTTGTACCATGTACTTTGCTATCTGTTGTATTTCCTTTTCCATTGTATTTCAAGCTCTGCCCGTTTCTATAAGGGTATGACTAGTTATGTACTTTAACTACTTTATTATTAATGAAATGTTTCTGTTATCTTCATGATCTATATTCTTCTGATGTATGTTTTATTTTACATGGTTGTTTATGATTGTTACGCGTGCTTTACGTTTCTATCATTCGATTGGTTAAGCTCGCGGCTCTCACTTTGTTTTATGTTTTCAAAAAAAAAAAATTTACCCGTAATTTCCGCTAGGTATTTTAATGAAAGGATGAGACTATGAAGTAATAGCCTAATGTTTAACCTAATGTGTTCTAGAAAATTGGGTTAAAAATTAGGGTGTTACAGTCGGCATAGGAGGTGAGACCGGCGGTAGCTCCCACCTTTCCCCCTCTGCCTGGCATTCTTTTCTGATTAGATGGCTTTTTTTGCTTCTGTACTGCGAGGAACAACAAGAGGGACAGTGGGATAAAATATTATTAATGGGTCTCCATTCTTCATTCCTTGTGGATATTTGAACCCCTTACGAGTAGTCATGGGCTTATTAAAGAAATTTCAAAAGAGAAAAATATTAAAAACAGTTTGAAATTCGAAACATAAACATCTATAATAACAAATACTACTAATACAATATAATCTAAATTAAAAATAAAAATACACATTATGGAGATTCAATAAAGATAATTAAAAAATAAATGCATGCTACGATTTTCTTGTTATCATTAATTAAATGTGTGCTACAATTTTCTTGTTATCATTAATTATCATAATTATAATAGTTTTGTTATTATTAATACTATAATTATAATCAATATAATTATCGTTAATGATAATAATTTTTAACATAATTATAATAGTTTTGTTATCACTAATACTATAATTATTGTTACGTACCATAGCGTTAGGTGAAACGATCCGAGTGTATGGAAGGTGGAGCGTTCTGGGTGTACGGATGGTGGTGAAGCAAGTGTCTCCTCTCTCCTCTCTACTACTCTAACATTGAGGGTGGGTATCTGCAAGAACTCCAATGCCTAAGTCAATGTAGGTACTTCCAAAGGGGTAAAGGACAATTAGAATCAATCACATACCTTTGCCGTACTTTCCTTTTCATATATACACCTTCTGAATAATTCCAAAATAAGTGATTTAGGACTGAGCTGTATGGCCTGAAAGATATGAAAAATTGTTAGGGGATTCTTCTAGAAGGCGTAATAGAATTTGCGCTCTCATCGCACTTGGTCTAGGGTCACTGTTTTGATGATGGAGAACCTCGAAAATTTCCTAGGAAGGAACCTGTGAGGCTCGTGGGCGTGGCTGCTTCAGAGCTTTACGCCTTCATGTCCCTCTCGATGTCCGAGGACTCTGGTTCACATGATCTTGGTGACCATCATCATGTGCTTCCCTGGTCCATGTTCGTTCTTCTTCCTCTATCTCCGATGTCCGAGGTATCAAGCTGTAACAATTATATATTTAAAATTTTAATGATATAATACATTCAATTATTATTTTATTTATATTATTGGTTATTTATTACATAACATTAATTGAAATATTTTGTAAAGTACTTTGTTATGTTAATGGAAGAAAGATGCAAATGTATGATTGAAAAAATTAATTAATAATTAGAAAATAAATTAAATCCAATAACTTATTTTAAATATTAAGATTATGAAAATGGTAAGGCATAGTTTTTTGTATGAGTACGACGCATGAAAAACTTTTCATATAATGAGTTTTAAATATTAATATTATTATTATAGATAGATTATAGATTATAGATTATAGATTATAGATAAATTGAACAACCTTTATACACAAACACCATGACTACTTTATATGATTCATTTGTGTATCATGGTATTTAATAGCCATTCAAACTCATAAACAACTAACACAAAGACTAATAAGGATTTATTAAAGTGTGAAGATTTAAATATGAAGACGAGAAATCACAAAACCAACACACACAAGCATGTATATATAGATTTTCAATTCATGTGATTGATAACATTAAAAAAAATGCCATAACTGATTTGAATTTTTATATGTGATTGATTTATATCTATGTATAATTGATTGATTTCAATTTATATCATTGATTAATTTTCAATTTATGTTGATTTGTCAAATTGTGCTTATCTCATTTATTAATTTGAACGAAAAGAAATATTTAATATTATTATCATTATTATTTTTATTATTGGTATATCATTAATAATGTTATTTCTTTTTTTAAGTGGTTATTATTGTAATACCCGTTCGTACATAAGCTAGTAGTATGAATTTACACATGAAGTACAACGGTTAACATTAAGTAAAAATATTACAAGCATAAGGTTCTAGCATGACAACTTAATGTCATTAGGTACAAACTGAATATTTCTAATATTTGCAACATAATATCACACATTAATTAAACATACGTTCATAAATTTCTAGCAGCTGCTTTCCATTCAATACTACTTGGCTAATCTGAAACCACCATAAATAAAATAAAGAAAAATGAAAATTTAAGAAAATTCTCAGTAGATGTCATGACCCGACTTGGGAATATGATCGGCATGTGAGGAATCTCATCCCCATGTAAGGCTACTCGGTGACGTGTCTCTCTAAATGCTTAATTTATCAATAAATATAATTATTAAAATATGATCTATTTGAAATATAAACATTTTCTCTAATTAAAACATAATACTCAATTTCATAAACTGAAAATACTTGATAATTTAATATTTGAAAACTCTTATTCAAATCTGTTGATCTATGATTCATAACTATCTCATCACAAAGGATTTGTCTTGAACAAAAAAAAATCATTGATATTTGAAAATTGAGTTACAAATTCATCTCTAGTTCATCACATAAATCTTTAATTACAATTTACATTTCATTTACATGCTTAATATCTGAAAAATACTAGAATATAGCAAACTACATGCGTGGATAGGATCCTGCCTGCAAAATTATTGGAGTACTCGAAATCTAAAACAGTCTAATATAAGCCTTATAACAATGTAAAGCTAACCAATGAATAGCTGCGGCTACTAGATCGGAGACTGACCAATGACTGCACCTGCAACCATGAGAGTAAGGGAAAAGGGTGAGTCAACGGACTTAGTGAATGAACTTGTAATACCCTGGGCTAAAAAATAAATAAATTCGGGGGACTGCCCAAGAGGTCATTGTGACCGCCCGGGTGGCCATCAGGAAGTAAGTCGGTGCGGGAACTTCACTGGAAACCGCCCAGGCAGTCATTAGAGTGATAAAAACCCCCATTTCGGGTTCTAGACCATTCCATACATTTCTCCACCCTTTCCCTCTGCAAAGAAACTCAACTTTCACCCCCAAACTAGATTCTTCCACTATTTTACACCTTCCAAACTCCATTTCTCTCAATTCTAGATTCAATCTTTTACTCCTAAGGCTTTAAGGTACGTTATTCTCTTAGTATTGCTCTCCTTTCTCCCTTTGCTCTGGGTTTTTGGGGTGATTTTCTAAGCTCCACAATGGGGAGAAGTTTTTAACCTTATTAGAGACGTATTCTTGAACATTCAGATATTTTAAACGGTGATTTAGCGTTCTATGGCCTCTGTATCAGATTCTATTGTCAGTCTTGCTTCCTAGGGTGCTGTTGGTGTTAGTTCCTCACTGTTCATCCCTCCAGGTGAGTGGGTTCACATATGCTATCCTTATGCTCTGCATTAGAGTTATTTTCATGAAAAAATACGATTTATTGCTTGATTTTAGAGATTACTGTATATGGATTTGAAGTTTACTATTGAAATATATGTTTTGGAACTGTTGATTTAAAAGCATGAAACCTGTTCTTGGGAAAACTCATAGAACCATCTTTGTCATATTGATTTTATGTAGAATTGATGATTTATATGACTGTTAGAGACTTCTGTGATGGTTTTACTGGATTCTAGAATTGATTTATATATATGGTATAGTTATAAACTTAGAAGAGATATTTAGAGAGAATGATGGAATTTTGATTATGAATTTGGTTGTTTGAAATGTGTTATTGAGATTTCTAGACTATGAAGAACTTAGAAGTAGAGATATGTTTTAGGTAAATAAATAAAGACAGCTTTAAAGTTTGAATCTTCATGAGATTCAGAATGGTTGACGGATACATATTCTGATGATATATGAAGTCATGAACGTCTACAAAAAGGGTAACCCCTTGGGCACGATTTCATAGTCATGGTTATGCTAAAGTCAGATTGTTAGAGTTACGTACTCATAACAACTGCCAGCTACATATTCTATGGCTTGAAATCATAGTGCTTTTAAGTTGGTGATCATTTAGACATGATTTCATAGTCACAGTTATGCTAAGGTCAGACTGTTGGAATCAGATAGATTCAGAGCTCACAAGAGAAAAAGGCCCATGAGGGGCAAATTTACGCAGAGAAACCATCAAACAACAAGAAACCATGAAACTTAGCTCACAAAGGGTAATTCAGAGATTTTGTCCACGAGGGACAATATATTCAAAGAAACTATGAAACTACGTGAAACTATTAAACTTAGTCCACGGGGGACTTCATGAGAAACTGAGCACTCACGAAACACCACAAAGATTGAGAACGAAACAGAATAAAGATAGAGATTATTGTGTTTTTAGTAGTTACTATATGATAAGCTAACATGGGTTCAGAGATGAAAGTGATTTGAGGAAACGACGACTAGTATTTATATTTATGTATATGTGTATTAGAGTATTATTAATGTTATTATGATTTCATGTATTATTTCCTTGTTGTCCCATGATAGGGGGTTTCAGGTGAGAGCTCACTCACTGAGTTTTGGATTACAAAACTCACCCCTCTATTCTTCTTCTATTTTAACAGATACCGTAGTTGCTGAGGGCATTTCCAGCAGTATTATATTCAAGAGGTGAGCATGATGTTCATGGGTTTAGTGTGCTCCAGTGTAGATGCAGGCATGATCTCAAAACATGGGTTTAGTGTGCTCCAGTGTAGATGCAGGCATGATCTCAAAACATAGTGCATGAATTCTAATTTGCATATATAATGTTATGCTGGATTGTGTTGTAAGACTTTACCATAGAGATTTTGTATATAATAGACTTTTACATTTGCTAATATTATGAAAATAGACTTCAGAGCAGAGAATATGAGACTACAGTTTAGAAAATTCTAGTTATATGTTTGAAGTAAGGTGACTTGCATGATCAAAAAGATTTTATGAATTGAATTAATTATTAATGTACTGTGCATATATAGGAACCCAGGTCATGAGGCTTACGTGGGATGGGAATTTCCCACGTGCCCAGGTTGGGTTGGGTTGTGATAGAGCTCTCACTCATCACCCACATGAGACAACAAAAAATGTACAATAAATAATATACATGTAGTAATCATAATCCATTTGGTATCCGTAACTATATAGAAAAAATATTTCTGTATTTGTAAATTCATAGAAAACATATCTCTGTTCTTACTCTAGTGTAAAATCATTTTCCATACATGAACATAATAGCTATTAAATCAAATATTCTCTAAAATCATAAATAATCTATGAAGACATAAATACCAGTACTCTAATAGAGAAACATGGATATCTAGTTATGCATGTCAACCATGGCATAACAAATTTTCTGATTTCTAGGATCCCTTAAGGATCTGAATCGGACACTTAACTAGGTTACATCTTTGCTTTGTGAGATTGTCCCTAAGGACAACTTGGTACCAAGGTTAATGATTATTTTTTCCCAGCTGTTAACTCATTGTTTATTTTTCTATAGCTACCGTTTAATCTCTAAATCATAAAAACTGATTATTTCTCTAAAACTCTGTTTTAGGCTCTTCTCTAGTTTTAAAACTTTGTAATACATAATTACTTTACTCTTAAAATCACTAGGAAAATTTATAAAATCTCTAAATTAAGTCATAATCATACTCTAGCTCTTTTAAATAAAATCATATTAAATTTGAAGGGTGGGTACTCTGTCCCTCGCGAACGCAAGCCCCTAAATCTTAGTACTTTAAGAGTTTTGGACTCATATAATACTAACAATCTGACTTTAACATAATTGTGACTGTAAAAATCGAGTCTAAGGGTTCATCACTTGTAGGTGTTTCAATTTCAAACCCACAAAATATGTTTCTAGCAGTTGCTAAGAATCATACTGAATTCTGTACCTCTTGGTACCATAAATCGAAGTTCTAAATCCATTTATTAACTAGCGTATTTTTAATATACTTAATATATCTAATATCATAGTTCAAAACATTGGGGGTTCTAAATCATATAAAATATCTGACATCATAATAATATCTCAATTTATAAAACTAAATCATGTAACTCTGAAATCACGTAACATATTTATTCAAAGGTTCAATCACACTCTTGCTCACATTCTTCCAATATATATGTATATACTTCAACTGAATACTCTAAAATCATATTTATAAATCTCAAGTCTTGAATCATAATCATATCATAAACTTTTAAAACATATTTAATGAAATAATAACTATTAAATCATATTCTCTTACATAAATCTCTTAGAGTTAAACATAAACATTTTTATAACATACAATCTATCAATTATGGTCCCTTGATTTTCTAAAATACATTTCTTTCATGCTATCATCATAAATCATAATTTTTCTAGCTTGACATAATCATGTAAAATCATAATATATACTTAATCTTGTCTCTAACTTCATATTTAACAACCATAATGTAAGAACATATTATTATAATGAGAAAATTAAGGCTATGAGATCAAACCCACCCACCTAATTTTTCTGCTGTTTGAGAATGCTGTTGAAGCGGTAGGCACATTATTTTCTTCCTTGTAGACACAGTCATGGCGTAAACACAAACACACACTTTGGTTTACTAATAGATTAAAATATGATTTTTCCTTCTATTCTTTGGCTTTCCTAAATGTGCAACTAATTTCAAATCTATTTGCAATTGAAAATCTTTTGTTTTTCTCAGTTCATTGCCTTTTGGGTTTTGGCACTACTCACTCCGGTCATGTACTGGTCTCGTTCACTCTGGTTTTGAAAATCCCTTCCCGTCAAAATTTTTGCAGGCTATGGCCAAAGTTTCATTATTATTATTGTTGTTGTTGTTTTTTTCGTTTGGAGGGTATTTTTTAAAGGAAATACATTACCTGATAATCTTTTTGATACACCAAACAAGATAATAAAAATTACTAGTTACATTACCTATGCATACCAAACGCTGCATTGTAACATCTTTCTAAGTAGTAATTTGAATTTCACGTAATCTTTCCAAACACACTCTAAACTCTATCCATCACTGAAACCATCCCACCAGTAGAATTATACATGCAGAGTTTCTTTCGTTTTGTTTGAAATATTGATAACAAACTGTATGAGAGGTTTTTGTGATGAAAGATAGTTTAGAAGGTCAATCTTTCCTGTATATACAATACTCTTATTTGGTGCACCTATTTGTGAAATTTTTTGAATACTATGTCTACATTTGGAAAATGCTTCATAAATTAGAGTAACCTTTACCAACTTCTTGTATTGTAATGATGTTTAGTTGCATGGAAAGTGTGTCCAGTTTGTCAAAGATCATTACGGATACCTTTCTTCTTTAAGTGCATTATTTAATATTTTATTTTCTGATAATCTGTTTGTTTGTGTTAAATGTGACTGTTGAATGCTGATAATGTATTATGATGCTAATCTAATCCAACTTTTGGGTGCATGATTACCAAACAGGCCCCAGCGGATCAAGTAAAACCTCTTTGCCTGTAATATGCCAAGCTTGAAGAGGACTGCAGACTAGCCAAGCGAGCAGTGGAGGTGTATGATCAAGCAACTAAGGCTGTTCCTAACAATGAGAAGTTAAGCATGTATGCAATATATATTGCTCATGCAGCTGAGATATTTGGCGTACCCAAAACAAGGGAGATTTATAACCAGGCAATTGATTCTGGTCTTCCAGACAAGGATGTTACAACTATGTGTCTGAAGTATGCTGAGCTGGAGAAAAGCTTGGGGGGAAATTGATCGGGCATGTGCAATATATGCACCTACCTCTCAGTTTGCGGATCCATGATTTGATCCAGACTTCTGGAATAAGTGGCACCAGTTTGAGGTTCGGCATGGAAATGAAGATACCTTCAGAGAGATGCTTCGCATCAAGCAGAGTGTCTCTGCAAGCTACGACCAGGTTGCTTTATTCTTTTCATTTTCACTTATTCCTGTAAGTCTTATGCTAATCCGACTTCTAGTGTTTCTGCTGACACATTTTATATGGCCGGAGTATCTGATGCAAAAGGATCAAACTGTGAATCTAGATGAGGCCAAAGACAAGTTGAAACAGGCTGGGGTCCCTGAGGACGAAATGGTTGCTTTAGAAAGGCAACTAGTTCCAGCAGCTAACAACACAAGAGACCAAAGAAAGATAAGTTGGATTTGTGAGTGCTGGAGTGGAATCACAGACTGATGGAGGGATAAAAGCCAGTGCAAATCACGAGGACATCGAGTTACCAGAAGAAAGTGACTCTGATGAGGAGGAAAAGGTTGAGATTACACAAAAAGATGTCCCTTTTGCTGTTTTTGGTGGTTTGATTCAAAAGAGAGATGAGAATGGAACGAATGAGGAAGTGGATTGTGCTAAAGACAAGGATAATGAGAGCCGGCTTGGTGCCCTCAGAGATTTAAGAGGCAAAAAGGAAATTAAATGTTGTATCCGAGTAGCCGGGAGGAAATTTTGGTACCAGTGAAATCAAATTACTCTTTGATGGTGTGTAGTATTTGCTAGCATCAATCTAACCTCAGTTGTTTAACCGTATTTTAGACATCTTATATATTATTTTACAGTAAATTGTTAAAATTGGCAACACTATTCCTTCTAAAGTTTCAATTCAGGGCTCATAAAAAACCAGCGACATTCTTTGTTTTCAGGTCTGAGCTGTCATGTCTTGTGATATAGCAGGTGCTGAAAATTTCTAATCAGATCTGCACTGTTGGGGTTCCATAGAAGTTACAGTTAGTGCTACTTGTTGGACTAAGAGTTTAACCTTATGGGGGCATTCATGTGTTGGTCCTCTGGGTTATGTTTGTTGGTGAAAAAGAATGGAATGGAATATTTTGATGTTGTATTTTTTGGATTAAACAAAAATGAAAGAAATAGAATGAAAATGGACAGAATAGATTTTAGTTAATTCCATCATTTGCTCCTATTTTTTCCCTCCATTTGTGAGAAATGAGATGAAGTTATTAAATTCTTAGTTATTCATTTATTTATTAAATTACTTATTTATTTTTGAGCCTATTAAATGATGGGAATATTTTGCTTCAAATCCATAGATTATGTGAATCCGAAAGTTGAATTTTGGCCAAATCATGATTGAGTAAACTCATAAAGCAATTCTAATTGAACAAAAATATCAAACCATAATTGTCTTAAGGAAGTAGGTAATTAAATTTTATTCAGTTCAAATATTTAGTTACATCAAGTTAACCTATCGATACGTATTATCATAATGACGAGATAATACACAAGTAACTATGAAAGAAAATTCAAGTTTATTTTTCGATTTGAATCCAAGAAAAGCCAATAATGTCGTTTAATTTTGTTATATATACAAATGGAATTCGATACATTAAGATGGATCTTAAACCTATTTTTCAGAAAACAACACTTGTGAATATGTAGAACTGGGTAAAAGGTTGTAAAAAAGAAAAAAAAAAGAGTAGAGAAGAGACGGGGGATGATGATAGCTGATAAACCTATTCTCAATCTTTCATCAGATTATAACATCACATATGTTTAGGGTATTTATGGCTAGGGAGTAAAAATGAGGGGAAGATTTTTATAGATGAACTCTGTGTATAATTTTATATATGAAACTCGTTCATGAAAAATTTCCCTCCAATTTTGTTCCTCAACCACCATAACCTTAAAAGATGTAACTTTCCACTTGCAAGCAGGCGTTAGATGTTGGAGGTAAACTTCAAAAGCTGCGACATCATAGGGATAAGCCTTTCAGAAGAGGATCCACTAACCTGGTAGACCAACTTCGGCTGAGTTTGCGCACAATCTTATCTAGTGCAAGTCCCAGGATGAAGGTGACCCTCCACCACATATACCAACTTCACCCTTACAAAGAGGGCAGGATGCATTTATCTTTAACCATTTGTCAACACACACCAAGTGAAAGACGTGAGAGCAGGGTAACTCCCTAAGCTCATCATCATTTGCATATTTTGCCAAGCAGATGCAACAAACCTGCAATGAATTTCATAAGACTATAGGAAATCATTCTACATCAAAATACATTTTTTCACGAAAAGATCACGCGTATTTAAGATTTACTTATATTTGGTTCTACTTATAGCTGTACCCTTTTCACACTCTTCTCTTGGTGGAATGTAAAGATTCATGGCAAATAATGTTAGAAAACAAATTTGAAAATATGTAGCCACCCATAAAACTTACAGCATCTTCTCCTGAAATCACACGCTCCATTTCTGTCCCTGCAGCCAAAATCCCTCCTTCATCTATAGCTGCATTGACATGGTGATCATCACCATTTCCATTGCTCTTCAATTTGAACTTGTAGATTGGTAGAGCATTAATAGATTCTGCTGTTGCTCCTCTATTTTGAGAAAAATCCTCCCGAATGCCCAAGACCGAAATTATGCAAGGGAGGCAGCAACAAATTGTTGCACATAGTATAAATGGCATAGCATATCCAATGCAGCTAAAGGTAAGAAACACTATACATAACCTAAAAGTGAGGAAGCCAAGATTATTTGAAGACTTGAAAAAGTTAAATAGTGGCACTGCCAGAGCATTGTGTTTGTGAGGTACCTATACAATTGTGGAGCATCAGCAGGAGAAGAGTGACCTCCAAAGATCCACACATTTCCTACTACAAACCAAACTGCAAAGAAGCAATCCAAGGCCATCTTGAAGTGGTCTACTAATCCATTAAGCCTGCAATTTAGCAAAAAAATAAAATAAAAAAACAAAAATCCATTTACTAGTAGTTGATTAAACACAGATAAAATCAGATCAGGTGTGAAAAACCAAATTTTACAAAAGAAAAAGGGTGGTGGGAAAGAAAGCCATCTGTAATGTGGATGTATCATTGATCCTGTTAGTAGCTTATATTATTTTTTATGAGGAAATACTCTGATGTATAGTAAGGACAATTTTATGGCAATGGAAACAAAATAAAGTAATCCCCCAGATTTCAAAATAGTTGTCATTTTTTTATTTTCCTTTTTTTGTGTTTAGAATATCTGTCCATTTACAACATCTAAATAGCATTAACTAATTTCTTCCATGTATACCATTAATATAATGACTATATAAGGATAGTTTTGTTAATGTATATAATTTTATACATTTATCAAGATTTCTTTTCCTTACCTAAATATGTATGATGTTTGGTTCTTGACAACTATTGTAAAATGGGGGGAGTATAATAAAAATAAATGCGACTATCATCCAAACTACTGGCGAACACCACTTACGCATACCTAGAACTAAAGGCCACTGGAATTATAGAGTTTGTTGTGGCTGATTCTGAGGCATGACCATTCTCCTCGTCTGAAACACGAGCAACTGAGATGGCGGTATAAGGAGTAGGTTCTGGAGGATTGCCTCCAGAAGATCCTGGAGATGATTGAGAATTATTGTGTTCAGTGCTTTGATTACGGTTTCGAAAACGCCAGTAAAGAATAGGAAGCGTAGCGGCACAACCAGATGCATAACCTACAACCCAAACAAACAATGGAGCTCGGGGATTTTCATTCCTTGACAATGACAAAACCACGATAGATGCTATTATCTGACCCAAAGTGACAACAAGCTCAACAGAAATCCATAGTCCAGAATTCAATGGGCTCCTTCTGCGATGACCATACCCATCACCTCTTCTCACCGATGATGAATTTATAGAGTTTAACCTGGATGCAGTAGATGAAGAGGTTTGATAAGCAGCATCTTGTGTGCCCCCAGCCTGTTGATCTTCATTCTGTGGTAAAAGCATTTCAGAGTTTTGATCATTATGAGATGCTGTAGATAAAGATTCACTGTTCCTTGCAATGTTAATTATGTGCTGATGACCATCATGAGTTTCTGGCTGCTCCATCAGCAAAGGATGTTGTTCAGTTTGTGTGTTGCTAATTGGTCCCGGAGAGGTAACATCCATCTAAATTAGTCAACCAAAGGAGAAGACAACAAGGCATAGATTGGGCAGTAACAAGGTTTCCAATCTGCACCTTCGCCTAATTTGATTCTCGGTCAAGCATAGATCTGCTACAATACGCTGAAAGAAACTGACCAAGATCTTTGCAGCACTTCAAACCACTCCTTAGAAAGGAAAGGAAAGGATTAATTCTTTTGTCCTGAGTAGGTAACACACAGAGATAATTTTATATATTAGAATCTTATTCCTCAATCCTATAACTTTTTTTTTTTTTCCTTCCCAATAAAATGCTTATATATCCTGAAAGTGGTTCAGACAATGGTGCCGCAAGGTTTACAGTATTACATCATTTTTCAATGTTCCTACCTGAAGATCTTGTTCCTATGACATGAGAATGTCAATAATCTTATTCGGGTAAGAGTTCAAGTTGAGCATATACTAAACAAATAATCTGTGAAGAACACGGCATTACAGTGAGTTCAGAACAAAACAGAAACCTCGTGAATCCAAATTCCGACATAAATCAGCATTCACGCCAGCCACATAAACTTGAAAATAAAGTGCGCAATTAAATTTAACAAAAACAGCATTCTTAAAATTCGTATGTCTCACTCAGGCATCACGGTGATCCAAAACATTTTAACATCCAAAAAACAAAACACATCAAAACGAAACCTTAAAAACAAGCAAGGCTTGTGAATATGAACAGTTGCAGCACATTTTGGATTGTGAGACTGAAGAAGAAAATATTCACCCGATTGATTGATTCAGCTGAACCAGCCCGACCGACTTCTTCCTACCAAGCTCACTCACTGCTCTTTCTGTTTCTTTTCTTCAGATTTTCCATTTTTTTTTTCTTTTTTCTTTTTTTCTAAGCTGAAAGAGAGTAGGATATATAATTAATTTATCGAAACGTAATTATGACGTCAGCAACGTCTTTGCTTACGCAAACACGTCCTCTGGGAGAAGAGAAAGGGCGTGAAACGTTGAAATCAGATGTGAGATGTCGCGTTGACCACTGGCTTTCCGCACCGTCCGATTTTAAGAAACGCTTTTTACTTCATGGCTTGTGATGGCAGATCACATTTGATCCAACGGCTAGAAAGCTTCCCCATGATGTGCACCTTTGTCTTTTTGTTTTTTAAGGTAATATTTCCATGTAAGAGGCTAGCGTTTTGCCTATTTCTTTTATTTCAATAAAATGATAAATATTTAGTTACAGAAGCAAAGCTCGTGTCTTCCTGCAAATTGCCACCCACTCACCTAAACGTCATAATTTAATATTTACGCTTTAATCACAACCATTTTAGTCACCTAATAAACTTGAGTATTTTTAACATAAAGTTTTCAACACCGCAAAAAAAGAAAAAGAATACTATTCAAATGTGTCTATGTAATTTTTTTTTTTAATAAACTCTATGTATTAGTTTAATGCCAAATAGGAGAGCGATTTTTTATTAGTATCTTAAAGGACCACAATTGAGTTTCATAATAAAATTTTTATCGAGCAATCACATTTTATAATAAAATGTTTGAATAATAAAAATATTTATTTTTTTTATCAGAAAAGCAAGTTAATACTCTACCCAAAAATAATACTAAAGCAAATTTATAGCCTCACATAATCTGATTACTTTGTTCGTTTCTAATAAAAACTCATCAACACATGTTGAAAAAAAAGACCCAAAATTGTTTTTGGTTCGGGGAGATTTTTCGAGCATCCTCTCTGTTGGGGCTTGAACTGGTTGGGTCTGTTTGACACTGGCTCTGCTAGAGTCGAATCCTGGTGTAGCTACTCAAGAGGCAGTAATATTTACCGCTAAGCTAATGCCTCGGCTGCAAAAAGAAAAAGAAAAAAACCATATTTATAAGCTGTATGCTTTGAGATGATTAGTAGTCAAAATAATTATGATTTTTTTTTTTGTCGGAATAATTATGATTCGTGTACAGACATTACCCCCCAAAGGGCACATGTCATAATGGGCTATTAAAACGTTCAAATGAATTCTTTTTTATTTTTGGGCTTTGATATACTTGTTAGCCAAACAATTTCAAAGCAGCTCAATAAAAAAGAACGGGCTAAAATCATTCCAGGCCCAAGTAGGACATTTTGCTTAGTAGCTTTTTGGTCATTTTCAATTATTAACATAACAAAAAGCAAAAACACAGTTGAGCAGCACGTGGCTATTGAAGAGCCAATGGAGAAAAATCTATCGCAAATGGAGCATGGCGAATACACATTACATATCTTATATCCACAAGAACAGTATCCAATGAATTGGTGGGCCCTTACCTCAAATATCGGTCTTGTCACAGTCGCCAACTCGCCAAGCACATGGCAGGAGCCGAAAGGCCCAGGCCCAAATTTGGGCCACTTGTTTGTCGACACCAATCGCTACCACTAACATACAAACTGCGTGATGTGAGCAAGGAAAGTAGATTTGGTTTCAAGCGCGAAACTCACTACGCTTGTTGGACTCCCCACACTTTTGACATCAATCATTCATTTCCATGCCACCTTCTCACCTTGTTGGTGTCGGTATCTGTAATATTAATAAAGATAACTCACTTTTGTAATTATTTTTTAATATTTTTTAATTTTATGATGATGTCCATTCAATTTTTATCTTCTCCACATTTTCTCCTTTCCCATCCACTTCTTTTTTTAGGGAAAAAATAACTACTTCAGCTTAAGTCATTTATTAAAAAAGAATATTTAGTAAAATTTAACAATTTATTATTATAGAAATATTTAGTTTTATTAATATTTAAGAAATAAAAAATATGGCTTTAGGATATGTCTGCACTTACTATGCTACTATTATTACATATTGTTCTGAAAGAATTGTATAGCATTTGCTTGTATTTAAACAAAAAAAGAGAGAAAAATTTTGTAGCACAAGCATTGGGCTTCTATGGCTGATTAATAAAAACTATTACGTTTTAATTTTAAAAGAAAATTTTTTAGGTGTTACATTTTGACTTTGTCATGCTTATTCTTGATATAATCAAAATGGATGAATAATTACAATTCTATTGTTGCATAAGTCATCATTTACATTGATTTTTTTTAAACAGTATCATCAGTGTTGATTGTTTTCTTTGTTAATTATGGTGATTAATTTGTTTTGTAGTAATTAGGTTTTGATAATGATGTAGAATAATTAAAGCCCAACTGTAAATGGACTTCCATCGGTCCGAATTAAAGTCCTTGTGTGGCCCAATGGTGGACCTACCTAAGACCTTATAATCAGTACTGTGCGCATGCACTTGAATTCTAAAATTCCAAGGTTGCTTTCAATCACAAATGCTCAATTGCCCGTACTACATATTGTAGGAATAACGCATAGCGGACATGAAACAAAGAGGGTCTTTCAAGTGTGAAAGGGTTGGCTAAAAGAAAGAAACATGTTTATTCGTCGACAAAATTAAAAGAATTTCAATAAAGTAATCAGAAAAGAAGTCGAAGAAAAGCAATCAATCAAAGAAATGGTCAGCAATGTTGTGCCATAATTGTAAAAGTAAGTTCCTGGCTAAATAATACACCCCCATATAAACTGAAAAGAATTTCGATGATTCCCTCTTGCTATTTCTACGCTCTTCTAGATAAAAGTAATGTTTCAAAATGCTCAACTCTTGGATGCAGGTCACTTTCATGACAACGATTTGAAGCAGAAGAAAAGAATCACACACACACATACAGATGTACCTCATTACTCTCTAGTTTATGATTGATTTCAATGAATACTAAAACAATGGGCCTTCTTAATTGAGACGACCTTTGCCAATGCCGGTCTACTACAACTTTGTGCAATAGAACCAAGTTATCTTTTATGAGAGACCGATAAAATATATGAAATTTACTTAAAAGCTAAGCTGCAGTTTTTAATAGAAAATATAAACTCCTGTTCGGGGTTTACATTTTATCTTTTGTTGATCTTTACTGTTTTCCTTAGTGTGCTATATATAGCTCATCTCTTACCCAAATATATATTTTGTCATTAGGTTGGCAGTCTCAAACCACAAAATCTTATGCATATTATATATGTATATCTACAAATTGAACAGCAGCATCAAGAATCCCTTTTATAACGGCGAAATGAACCACAGATTTAGTCATGAAACAGGGGCACCAGTGATTCCAGGTCCATGAAAACACATCAATGTCCGGGGTGATGCTTCCATATTCTTGCGAATTAAGGCACGATTATTTAGTGTACTTTGGTCGAATACGTTCACATGTAGTTTCACAAGCGCGTAGACTCACTACGTGTCACCATGGCTACCCTTATATCCAATATCTTCATGTTAACGGTTCTAGTATTCACCACTTGGAGAAATTATGGACACCCCTACAGTTATATGCCAACATCAATTTTTCCAATTATTATAAGACAATATGCTGCTAAATCAATAATTGCATCCACAGGAATGCACGGCTTTATCAGATATATAGTTTACTATATATATCATAAAATTTCTGTATGAATACCAAAACTATAATAACAGAAAAAAAAAAATTAGCTAAGGGCACTGCAATTGGTCACTTTTTAAATAATGAATATAGAAACGTATCGCATCTTTTGAGCATCCCAAAACCCTATTGATTTGTTGTTAGGGGAAAATACTTGATTAGTTAATTTGGGGTTGAATGACTTTAATTAAAAGAATCAGGGAAGGTATTAAGGGCAATGTGACCCAGAGATGTGCCCGGGAACAA
The DNA here is from genome assembly GCA_031216105.1 of Dalbergia cultrata. NCBI lineage: Eukaryota > Viridiplantae > Streptophyta > Magnoliopsida > Fabales > Fabaceae > Dalbergia > Dalbergia cultrata. Next base: position 1,625,453 of record CM062350.1, on the reverse strand, counting down.
CTCCATATCACGTGTGACTCTGTGTGGGGACTATGCTGTGAATCTCATGCCTTTGTCTAAGCCATGGGAAACATATGCTCGGTTGGGGAGGGACATTTGCTTTAATTAACGAGGTTGAAATACAAAGGTTGGTTGCGAGCAGTTGGTTTATCTAAATGTACATCTTCTTGTTCAACTAGTACATCGATTCTTGCACACAGATGCTTCTACAGTATATATTGTATGACCACCAGTAGCAACACAGCAACCATATCCGAGAGTGGCCCCTATACAGATTCTTGAAGATCGATCTTCACATATACTACTTCTATAGATTCTCTATGGTATTTAATTTGCTGCACATCAACCCCGAATAGAACTCTCGAAAACCAATTTTAAAGACGGATATGAATAGTCAGATTGTAATTATAGCATGCATGAATGCAATATTGATTTGAAATGGGTTTCTCAAATCTCATCTTTGATTGATTTTGATAAGATATATAACATAAATCAAAGGGATCCGTCACCAGAGAATTTTTTCATTTGGTGGTTGAAGTGAAAGGACTCTAGTAATATATAATATGGTTATTACGTTTTAAACCTGTTGCGATTGATTAACTTCCTCCATATATACACCAATAAACAGTAAAAAGTAAGTACTAACAGTGAAGGTCAATATGTTATACTTAATTATTTCTCTAACAGAGCCTAACTATATCGTTTCCTACATTTCTGAGACAACTTTGAAATCTGGAAGTTTGACCCCCTAGCCAGTAACGTGGTCTTGAAATTCAGAAAATTGAAGACATGCACAAAATGCCATGAGAACTTGCCGAAGGATGACGCTATAATTTCCAGTTTATTCTACGATAAGTGCTTGTAAATCATGCTCCCATGAAGCATAGCTACTTTATTTTTACAAAAGCATCCCATATTGGATACTTTCTGGGTATAGGTATGCATGGATTCGTCAATGTATATATCCCATGACTCCATTTTTGACCCCAAAAAGAATGAGTATGGTGGAGTACGACGGTGTACATCCAGAGTATGTATGTGTATTCAAGTTTGAGTATGCCAATTTAATAAGTTTTTATATATTTTTTGTATTTTTTGTATTTTTTCTCCTTTTTTCTATTTTCTATTAGCCTTAACTTTTCCCCTACCCAAATTTAATTTTTTTTAAAAAAATAGAATATAATATTGAATAATTTTAACATATTTTATGTTAAAATTTTAATTTTTATCACATAAAATTTATAAAATTTTAATATTTATATATATATAGACATTCTCATATTACATATTTTTTATTTAAATTTTCATACCCTATACCTATATCCATACCAAATATTCATATCCCTGCAACATAGTCACGCTCTAATTACATGAGGCGGACTGTATAACTGATGAGGGGAATGGACACTGTCTTTGGGCATTGGATCATGCCTTGTGGTTACCACTCATAAACAAAACAATTAATTAATTAATTAATTAGTGTCATGTGCAATAGTCTGAAAAACCTTGGTTCCGTGTTCGAACCCTAAGCACGAGACTTTTTCTCCTTGATCAGTTATGATAACTACTTTTACTGTCCTTAAGACAATGTATCTTCTAACAACTTGGGTTTGTTTAAATTCATTGTCTCTGACATACATTTATATATTCAATTAAAGCATTAGTCATAGTATTAAATCACAATTAATAAATTAGATCTATATAAATCCACATGTACTCATGGATACATTATGTCTTGGGTTCGTATTAAAATGTGTGTAAATGTATTGCTTGTGTTTGGTCCAACATCAATAATGTAATCCATACAATATTATATTAATGAAAATAAAATTAAGATTTAAATGTCCTTTACAATTCAAGTTAAATAACGATTGCAGCAATCCACAAAAGTTAAAAAAATGTTTCTGGCGGATACTATGGTGCCGTTAGCAAGCATTACACATACTACTTTATCTTAGAACATGTTTATTCTGATTCTTTAGGCACATAATTGGCAGTAGAAACCATAAGAATGCGTATATTCCCCGATTGGGGTCGCGCGATCGTGAAGTTTATAAATAGGAGCTAATCACAAAATATCCATGGTTCCTTTGTTTAGAATTTGAAACTATTAAGTGCAACCAAAATATTTGAGTAATATTAAAGTTTAAAAATGTAAACTTAGATATATTTCCTTTTATACTTTTCTGTCTCCCCCTTACACTATATGATATTCCAATTCAGCTAAGGCACCTTCTCAACTAGTCTAATCAGATATTAAAACCCGAACATATATATTTTGGTGAATCAAATGTCAAAGTGGTGACTAATCCTCTTAAGTCATAGAGATTACAGATATGGGTTTTATCTCTAAACATGAAACTCTTTTCATACATACAGTAAAAAATCAAATCACTGACTAGATATTTAGGAAGCCTAATTATCAATTGTATTATAGGCCCATGGTTCAACCTGAACATATATAATGTGCTCGATTGTATGCCATTATTTTGATATGTTTGTGTAAATTTTTTTATTTAAAATAAAATCACTAGAAAAAGTCCAAAAAGATCTTTTTCAAACTATATAATTTTTATTTTCTAGAAAAAGATAAATTTGTTGTGACAAAAAAGATATTTTAATGTTACGTCTAAACATAAATTAATATTATATCAAATATAAAACAATTTTTTTAAATTATCTTATTTTAAAATAATTAAAAAATATCTTTTTTCTGTAAAAGATGATTTTTTTAAAATGATTTTATTGAAAAATTCAAGTGAAAAAGTTGATTTAAACTAACCTATAATGATACGATTTGAATAGCATTTGAAAATAATAGGGAAAGTTTTTAAATTTTTCTGTGCAAGCTAAGCTATGTTTTCAAGCCACTAAAGAACCAATTTAAAGTTCCAAACAGGTTAAAACGAAAGATGAATTTTGCTTAAAATAAGGCAAAGTCCAAATGCTTTTGAAAATAATTTAAGGCCCTGAGCTCATATGTAGCATGTGTTTTTAAATGAACATGCGTGCAATAAAGTGAAAGCGATGGTTGTCATAAAAGCATGATAAATTTCACTTCACTCCTTGCTAAAACAAATCTTCACCGTATTCACATGCACTGGCTGATTCAGATATGAGATGGGACTTATTTAATTTTGACACAAATTTTCTGGTTCAAGACGAAACCTGATGGCTTTTGGCTAAAATCCGACCTTAATTACAAGGTAATAAGCATAGAAGTTGTCGGTGCAAAAAACTACTAAAAATTGACAACATGCTGCTTATGAGAAAGTATTTTATCATCTATCTGTTATAATTTTTTCTGATTGAACGCAAGATTGACAGTAATATACTGTCAATGTTTCTTAAATGAAAACATAAACATATTTATCGTGAATCAAATAAATTTGCTTGATGCACGGAAATCAAATCACGATTTACAATAGGAATCGAAGCACCTACTCGATCCCGCGTGTGGTCTAAATGTAGAGCATGTTAGAGTAAAAATGGTGGTAATAGAAGAGAAATGAGTAATGCATTAAAGTAAGCACCTTTTGGTTCCTTAATTTCCCTAAAACCAAGTACACTTTACACAAACACTACTTGTTTTCATAAGCCAGGATTAACAACTAGGATAATTTGTGGGCTTAGCCTACAATCAATAAATAAATACCCTGTGGAATCAAACATAAAATCTTTGAGATTCTATTGCTCCCATAATGTTTTCGAAACCGTCGTAAGACGAGAAAAAGTCATGTTTGGTGGCAAAGTAGTTAGTTTTGCTATATAACTATTCAATTTCATTTCATTGTGGGTAGCAAATTATTTTGACAAAGCTAAACCTGAAGTCCCAAAAATTTAAAAGCAGTGTTGTGCCTGTAAGTTATTGCATTGGAATTTTCAACTGTATTGCTTCACATGTTTCGGTCGTGTATGGAGTACTAGTGACTGTGATTTCTACCTGACGAACGCGTTTGTAACTTTCATGAGTCCCAAGTGTTCCTTAGACCTAGGGATTGCTAAGTTTGACTCATGATTTGCTGTGATCCTTCGCAATCCAGAGAGAATTGCCTTGGGTCCTACCTACTTGACAGTTTCATTATGTTGCTCCCTGCATCCATCATCATGATGCTCATCGATCACATGCATTAATATGGCATGGCATTGGGCATTATGATCTAATATATGCGTCCATATACGCACAATAATTAGGTGAAACATGTAATCATACATGTTCGGAAACATAGAGAGAATTTATTTTCATATATATGCTATACCGAAAAGATATATATGAACCTTTGTGCCTAAATTCTCACTTAAAGTTTGCTCAGGAAACACAAACCCGTTTTAGAGTTTGAATAACTAAGGTATATGTCTTCCAAATTTCTAACTTTTAATAGGATTTTGCTATGGACTCTGATTAAATATACTAAATAAAGCAAGATTCAAAACTTTAAAGTAAGTTCATACTTTGATGAAAATATTAAAATTTATCTTTCTAACATCAAAATTTTTACTTTAGTATTCTTAATTAGTACCCTTAGAGCATGGATAGTTAGATAAAACCTTTTAAATATTAGTTTCCACAAGTGCTTCATAACAATGAAGCATAGATAAACTACTCAACATGCTACTAGGCTTGAATTTGAGGGGAAAAGAAAGAGTGGCATTCATAAAAAACGTAAATTGACTAGTTATTTTTTCACCTCCATGTGTAGTTGTAGGAACTTACTTCATGTCGAAGAGTATTTTCCATTAGTCTCCTATTCCTCAATTTGAAGTTTTTAATGCAAATATATCCTCTGTTTATTTTGTTTTCAAGCACAAATACCCAATCGGTACAAAATTATATATAAGTGAAATATATAGCATCATTACTAGGGTATAATACGTGTAATATAAAAGATGGCTGATTTACCTCTATGTTATTGATTAAGTTTGTGATTTCTACACTTGCTACTCTCCTCTGTTTTTATGGTTTCTTTTATCGAAAAAGAAAAAGGTGTGATATAAAAGTGATTTGTTCTATATTTCGTCAATGTTAGTTGCAGTTGCTCAAGATAAAATGAAATGTTTAAACTAAAAGCACGAGGGGGTTATATATGTTTGAGAGAAAGAATGAGAGAATCTCTTATAATTGTTATAATCAAAGAAGCAACACATGTATAATCACTTTTTTTTTAATTTAAAAAAAAGTGAAATTTCCCATAACAAGCTAATATATGCATACATATATACATAATCATGCGCATTCTTCATTTAACCATCCGTCGGTATAAATTATTACAAAGACCACCCTCAGTCAAGCAAATCACATGGTGTGCCCCCAAGTCAGCTAATCTCACGGCCATGATCAAATCTCACCAAATCACAAGGTATCAGGAGCCGTAGGATCTGTCCCATATCCAACTCGGTGCCGGCCTTTAATGGGTTATTGCAGGAGAACAACTAGTCCCTACAATTGTTTCTCATGTGACCGACCAATTCGCCTTAGTTGACCTGTCATTGCTCCCACTATGTCCTTTCCATTCACTTTGTATATATAATAACTAACCCTTTTTCTTTCATATATAAAACCTTATATTCTCAATCCGTAAAGCAAAAAAAGTTCTCCAAGCCGAAATTGTGCCATAAAACACTATTAGCTTTGTTTCTTCACACTTTAATCAAAGAAGAGAATGGCCAAAGAAGGTCTTGGACTTGAAATCACCGAGCTAAGGTTGGGTCTTCCCGGTGGTGAACCAACATGTGTAGTGGACAAGAACAATGAGAAGAAGAAGAGGGTCTTCTCGGAGATTGACGGCGGCGACGAAATCAGCTCCACCAATGACTGGAAAATGCCGACGAAGAACCAAGTGGTGGGGTGGCCTCCGGTGTGCTCGTACCGGAAGAAGAACAGCATGAATGAGACCTCAAAAATGTACGTCAAAGTTAGCATGGATGGGGCTCCATTCTTGCGTAAAATTGATTTAGGCATGCATAAGGGGTACTCTGAATTAGCCTTGGCCTTGGAGGAGCTCTTTGGTTGCCATGGAATCGGTGAGTTATTACAATATTTTCCTTTTCTCTCCGTGTATCATAATCTTGCTGATTATTCTTAGAATCTTTGTGCTAGTTAGGATATATATGGTTAAGAACTAGCTAGACATACATGCAAAATTATATAAATGCGTAATAAATAGCTAGACATGCAAACTGATCGATGGATTGCTAATTTAGTATTGTATTTGATCAATATCAACAAAGAAACTCCGAAATAAATTTTTCTTAGAACTTGAAACTAATTAGTATTATAATCTATTAATGGTATAAAATTATTTACGTATTTCTACATATGAGTTTAAAGTTTTAGGAGAAATGGTTTTATGAAAGAGTGACGGTTAGGCATTGGAACTCAAAATCTCAGCTTCTAAACCAAGACCATGAACGATGCTTAACAGGTTTAGTAGTCTAGGTGAATCTCGAACTCAACACGCCTTAAAGTAGAGATGCTCATTAAGTCATTAATATATGTATTGATTGGTTCGGTACCATAATATGACCATAGATCTGATTAACATAATATTAAAAATCCTAAAAAGAATGGGCACAATTATACTATATAATTTAGAGGGATACAGGGACAAATTATTAAGTGGGAGACGAATTATTAGACATTCTCCTTATTATGTGATGCCATGGCAGTATATAAGGCTGATCTCGATGACAGAGAATTCAGCTCAATATATAGATATATTGGACTGCATGTGTTTTTATAAAAATATTCCAACAGCAGCATATAATTCATTGATTTAGTTACTCAGAAACATCTAGTTATAAAAGGTTGAAAGGAAAGCAAAGCCCAGAAACTAAAAAAGAAAGAAAACAGTTTTGAGTTAATGACAAGCAATTAGTAACGATAATTTTTTGTTTTGAAATTTTGATGACAGCCGAAGCATTGAAGGATGCGGACAACGGCGAGCAAGTTCCCATTTACGAGGACAAAGACGCTGACTGGATGCTGGTTGGAGATGTCCCTTGGGGGTAAGTCGTTCTGGCCCCTCTTCCTTGTTATTTAATTATCCTTTCTTCATAATAAGTATTATTTATATAGTTTTTTCTTTTCTTTTTATTTCTGTACAAATAATATGTTTTTATCTGGAAGGGAGAAAAGTAGGTTGTCTACCACTGTCTGGCAATACTTTATCTAACCAAATTGAATTAAACAATATAACTATTCACCGATCTGATTTCAATTTTCAATTTTTAATTTTTATGATTTTATGAAGAAAATTACTAAATATTAAAAATGAAAACTGACTTCAATAGTTTTTAAAATTTTTAATATTTTTTTCATAAAATTTGAAAAACTGAAAATATAAATTATAAATTGAAAATTAAAACAAAAAAAGCCCTGGATTTTCCCGGACATGGATATATGACTACTTATGTTTTCTCGGTGATTAAGACTCATATCTAGGCCCATAACCCTTACCAACTAACAGAAATGTATAGGTGCTTCAGGGAGGTACGTGTGTTTCTTCATTCTTAGTTCAACACTGAAACACTAGGCACCAAACTCAGATTAAGTTTAAACAGCCAGCAGCTATTATTTTGCATTAGTTTGGTACTGCGGATGTTACACATAAAAAGAGTTTTTTTTTATAACATTTAATTAAGATTAATTAAATTTGTACAGAGTAATATTTTCTTTGCGTAGATTTACATAAAATTCAAAACATATATGTACTTCCTGTATATATATACTTTCAATAATGAAGAAAAGAATTAGAAGCAATTCCATTAGTTGTGGATAATAATTGTCACGCATGCCATCATCTGTTGGTGGTATTACTAGCGTAATCTTTTGGCTCACCAAAATAAATCGGTCAATGATTTGTATATACTTGTGTGTGTGTGTGTGTTGATTTGGTTTGGGTAGGAGCATCTATTGATTTTTCCGGAGACAAAAGTGATAAGCGTGTCAAATACGAGTCAAGTAAAACCGGAAAATGCTTTAGTCCACTAGAGTCAGCTTCCCGTGTTTGCTGAGCAAAAGCACCTAGTTGTAAGTGCATCCACCACCAACTCTGATTCCATGCCTATGTGTCCCGGGAGTTACTTTAATTTTACTCGGCTGCTTGATTTCTAGCATTCACACTGTTATGTATGTGTATATGGTGATTATATTTATATATAACATGCTAGTTACAGCTAGTAAAGATCCACATATATATTTCATAATCTAATCAGTCAACTAAACAAGTAGTCCCACATATTTAAATGCGATCCAAGTTGGTCCAAAAATTGAAGGCAGAATAAGCTCTGCAAAATCATTTTGTAGACCGCCAATAGGACATTTGAATAGCCGTGTTGGTTAAGTTGTCTACTGACCTAATCAAGTGCAAGTTCTGCTTTGTATGCCAAATATCATCTTAAAGACAAAAACAAAAAATTATCTTGGACCACATATAGCCGACATGCGTGAATCCCTCATTATAATGTTTGACACATCAAATTGAGAGGGGGAATATGATATCATCCGTAATATGGTCTGACCTGAAAAAGGCAAAAACCATTATTGTGGGATGAATAATATTACGAGAACAATAACGTTGTACAATAAATGTATATCATACATACTATCACAATTAAAGGTAAGTGGAATGAGTAGAAACCACTCATCACATCTAATAATAATAAAGTGTACAGTGTGTATTTATTATTCAATTTTATTATTTCCATAACATTACTCTTGTGGGATACATTAAAAATAGAGGGATGAAGGTTTCGTCAAATTCCCGAGTCAAATTTTCATGTGTGATACAGGAAATACATAAAATTAACGACAAACAGGTAAATTAATTAAATTTTTAAACAAGGACATATAGTGATAATGCTAATTATAATTTTTTTTATTGGAGGTTTAACCGTTTTACTTTTATTTTTGTCGTCATTTTAAATTTTATACAGCCTGTAGAAATTAAATATGTGTGCTCATATAAATTTTTACTTTTGCAGTATGTTTATTGAATCATGCAAGCGGCTGAGGATTATGAAGAGATCAGACGCAAAGGGCTTTGGTCTGCAACCAAAAGGGTCTTTAAATAGAAGACGTGACAAAGTGAAAGATAAAGACGAAACAAAGAAGATAGGCTTCTAATTTATTATTTATGTCGTACACGTTTTGATGATCATTCCAATTTTATGTTGTCATTTTATTGTATTTGAGGAAGCAAACCTTATATAGTTTGATGCATGAATCCGACTTTTGTCTATGTAAGACCTAAGAATGAATTATATATATATATAGGACCCTGTTAAATGAAATAGGGAAAACTCATGGTTTTAGTAAATGTTTTGCCTCATTTGTTTATATGCTGTACACCACAGCAAACTTCTTGTCAGTGCATTTTTGCTTGCTAATTTCATTTCATCTCCTGTAATTTCCTTCACCTAAACCCCTTCTTTTTTATTAATTTAAAAATGTATAAAAAACCGATATATTAATAATACTGTATGATATTTTGAGCTGTTTATTGATTTTTCTTTTTTCAGTTTTTTTCTCTTTTGTAAAAGTGCAAATCTTCATGGTCGATAAGAAGACTAACTTTGATTTTGTTTAACCGGCCACCATGAAAATACAAAAGAGAAATTATATTTAAGGAAAGGAGATAAAAATAGAAGAATTTTTTTTATAAATGAACTCTATGTACGTTTACATGAGTGAAATGTGTAACTCCCTAGTACTCATTTCTATGTGCTCGAGTCACATAAAAATTAATACCAAGGAATCACGTCCTATTTCGTGAACATTTTAATATTAGATATAAATATTGCTAAAAATTCTAACAAACATTTGGCATGGTAATGTTGTAAACACCTTGCCTCCTATAAGGTAGAAAATCATAAACAGAATAACCAGTCATCCATAGCTCAATTTATTGTTCAAAATATAATACTTCAACATCTTATATATCATCATTATAAGGCATACAGTGCCACTCATTCCATAACATAACATAATAATGTAATACCAAAAGATAAACAGTTTTATGGGTCAAAATAGCTAAAAATATACTAGGTCATGACCTCAAGTCACAAGATACAACACATAAAAAGAGTAAGGGGTCTCATAACCCAAATACAAAACAAAAAAAAAAAATTCAGTAATATAACACAATCTCCAAGTAAAGCAAAAGCAACAGTACTCAAGTAGCTAAGTCTCTGCATCAGGATCTACCTGCTCTAGAGGTGATATGGAAAAAGGGTAATAAATCAATTGAAATCCCAGTAGGAACATATGCAATTAATGTGACATCATTATCTTCTCTATTCTGCCTTGATTTCCTTTGAAATCATTTGTATACAATCATGAGATTTAATTTTAGGATTTCAAAACCATTCTTTACCAAGGTAGAGGTGTTTTTTGTAACATCCCCAAATTTATAACTAAGAATCTTAATTATCGATAGCAAAACTAAGAGAATCTGGACAAATGTTATGAAACACAACAAATAGACTACTTAAGTATGTCTAGAGAAAAATGCAAAGAATTACGAAAATGCCATCCTTAGTAGAAATTACGAAAATGCCCTTGCTATGTAAAAGAAATTACCAAACTACCCTTGCCTTATTAAATGACAAAGATACCCTTACTCTATGAATGGAATTACAAGAATATCCACTAACATGTTTGCATAAAACATGGAAACATGTTTGCATAAAACATGGAGCATTTTCATCCAACATGTTTATAAACATGGAAACGTGTTTGCATAAAACATGGAAACGTGTTTGCACAAAACATGGAAACGTGTTTACACAAAACATGGAAACGTGTTTGCACAAAACAAGGAGCATTTTCATCCCAAAATTCAGCCAACATGTTTCCATAAATCATGCTCCAAGTGCTTTCCATCTTCAGCTTTTTCTCTAATCTTCCACTATAAATACTCCTCAAACTCTCTTCAATTGAGAAACTCCCTAAGTGTTCTTTCTTTCTTATTCTATCATTCTTCTTATATTCTTCAAAATCTTCTCTTGATCCTCTAAACTTCATCCAAACACTTCAATCCTAAGTCCAAACTTTCACTAGCCCTCACAAGAGTTACAATCTTTAACTCTAGTGAGAAATATTTTCTTAAGCATTCAAGTTCTAGAGCCAAGATTCAAGGAGGGTCATCCACTCCAAAGACTCTTGTTCGAAGCTTAAGGAAGAAGAGGAGGACCCTTTAGACCCTACACAAGAGGTAGGAGCTTCACCTTTAATTGTTCAAGCATTGTTGGCTTCTAACCTTGATAGAATGCCTCAAGTTTGAGTTATTGTCAAAAGTTTTAAATGATTATTTGAAAAATATATTTTTAGAAATATGACATGTTCTATTCTGTTATGAGTACCTTTATGATGTTATCAAACTCAAATATAACTTGAAAAGATTGTATGTGAAACCTGATTTAATAAAGGTAACTTAAGACATGAAAATGGTAGGTGCTGGAATTTCTAGTTGTTTCTGGCAGCAGGTACTTGAAAGCTACTGTTCATAAAATATCAAGTATCTCGAAATTAAAATAATTTTAATATAGACTAGACTCATTATAGAACACTCTCCAAAAGAATCACCCAAAACGGAGTTTTCTAGCTCAAGATATAAATTTTTAAAGTAGAGCCTAAGACTCAAACTTTAAATCTGACCTTGTAGTAGTAAAATAGGTGTAACTCACTCTAGAAAAATGCAAATGGACTGATTTCAACTTTGTTGGAGAGCTAACACATATAGGAATACACCCATGTATGTTATGTATAAAGCTTTGTACCACGTAAATACAGAATGAGAAATAAATTTCGGGATAGTGTACTGTGAAAGTGCAGTTTGGAAAGGTTCGGCTAAGGAAAGACTTGGTATTTAAGCATGTCCATTGTGACTCACCTCTCTTTCCCTGGGAACCCTCCTATGCATGGTTTACAGTTGATTTACACTATTCCAAAGATGTAAATGCTAAAATTTGATGAGTTAGGAATTTGGAACTACCTTTACTAAGCTGAGATAACAAGTATATAGAGAATTATAAACTTTCTTCTAAAAGATGTCAAAACTATAAATAAAAGAATCAAGTCTTGTAAAGAGAGAATTTTAAGAATTTAAGTAGAATAATAATCTTCAAGAGTTATATGAAAGTCATAATAAAAATATATAAAGAACCTATAATAATATTTTGAAGTGCATTAATGTATTAATGGAATGCTAAGAGTACAAAGAACACTAAGAGAAAAGATAATACTAAAACATCCATTACTCTTACGAACACTAGGAACTCAACTGATAACTTTGGTTGGTTAATATGAATCATCTATGAAAGTGTTTACTATGAGATTTACATGATATTGTCCATGTTTTATGAAGTGATTTATAGTAATGTGAATGTATGGTGATGAATTATGAAATGATGAGGATGAATGATTGATTGCCCAGATTTATTGTGATTACATGATAATATGCATACATTCATTTTCAAAAGAAATAATAAAAGTAAAGTTTGGAAAAAGTAGTAATGAAAGTCTGGAAAAGTGGACTTGAGCTAAACTCACGGCTTAATCCCTAAACCGTTGAGATCACGGCAATGGAAAGGAAACCAAAAGGTTGTAGACGGCTGACACTCAGATGAGCTCATTACCCTTTTTAGGGTGGTCTAAGGCATTGATGCATTCATCCCGTGAGTAATTAAGAAATATGTTGATGTAATAAATGAAAGATGATGATCACTAAACAAGTGAATGTTGAGGATGAGAAATCATGAAATGCATGCAGCCTCTAAATGATTACTGCTATTAGTGGTTTTACATGATATGCTTATATGTATGCTTGATGAAATAATCAATGAATATTTCGCTAATGTTCAAGATTAGTTTAAAAGTAATCGCATCGGCTAATCACGCTAGAAAGTTTGATAATTGAATCCTTACACTGCTCACCTTTTATAATAAACTCCGAAGTGACTGGGACAACAACGATGACACTTTTAGTACAAGTAGGGAACTCCTAATGAGAAATCATGTATTTCTCACTCCTATGTTTATTTTCCGTTGTCGTTATTGCAGAGACGTGTCCACCTAAAGCAACGAGGCCGTAGGCGAGGAAGGAGGTAGCACGTGAAGATTTCAAACTGCTCAAGTAGGAGCATTCCGAGCTTTAGTTACATTATAGTTTGTGAGAAACAATTAGTAATAATAAAACTTATATTGTTATTTGTAATAACTTATCAGTATGATATATGCCCTGTTGTGACTTATGTATTAAGTGATTACATTCCAGTTTATGTGATAATTGTTCTACACTTAGTCTTTTATTCCGCTTATTTAATTAAGTGCGCAATGTAACTTGATTATTATCTATAAAAGCGCTATGTATTTCACTTCTAATTCGTTATGCTTAAGTTTTCAAAAAAATTAATTTATTTTAAAAAAAAAACTTCCATTATTTTTCTAAGTTAATTTCAAAAGAAAATTAATACAAGGCATAAGTGACAACTAATAGAATCCAAATGTGAACTTAAGCACAGTGGGGTTCTATTAGGGTGTTACATTTTTTAGCATGAAATGTACATGTATGCATGAAGAAACTTTACTAATATAATTAAAGAGACATGCATACATGGAGAAGGACTAGACTTGTTCATTAAATGTCACAACATGCATAAATGACTATTCTAATACAAGACATCGAATACATTATAGTTAAGGTATTTTATTTGATCATATCTACCTTGTAACTTTTGTGTTTCTATTTATTCCTATTTATCTCACTATTCTTTTCTCTTGTTTAATCTTAGTTAAATACTTTAAAATTTATTAGCTCATACTTAACCGATCGTCACCAATTCCTCAATACAAACCGATACTAAAATCCCCATGTGCACTATAAAAAAAGTCAACACCCAGTCATCACTGGTTCTTAGAACAATTCAGTATCGAAACCCTCTTTGTCGACATAAATTGATCCTTAATCTTTATGTCTTAATTCTTATTCTTTGTCCTTAGTTCTTCCTTTTTTCTCAAAGTCATTTTTTTTCTTATAAGCAATGCAAACATAAGTTTCAATAGTAAATTCTAAAATTCTTTTCTTTAAGATAAGAAAGACCACAAAACAACAACTCAACAAGTAACCATAAATATTAGTAACCAATCATCAATTATTTAAAGAGACACTCGTTCATTCTAAAACCGTTTTAAACATTTTTTAAACATAACCTTTCTATTCAAACTCATGTTTTGGCAAATCAAATCAAATTCTTGTATAATAAAACAATTAAGTTCCTTCAAATCAAAATTTTCTTTAGATTAAAACTTGATTAACTTAAAAATGGCTAAATAAGCTTACTAACTGAAAACATTTTAACAATGTGATCTAAGTCCTAATTTTCTAATCACTTGACTTGATCATCTTTAAGAAGTTCCATGCTATTTTGTTTCCATCTTTTTGTCACCATCGCTTGGCATCATCAAAACTTACAACATAATATTCACAAAAATTATATATCTTATAACAATTTTTATAATATCTAGGATATGAAAAAGGAAAATATAAAGAAAATAGTGAAAAATATACATATATTGGGTGAAAAATTTAAAAGGGCAAAAAATGTGTGTAAGAAGAAAACATTTCTAAAATAAGGAGCATTATTATGTAAGGTGGAATAAGAAATAAAAGCACAAAAGCAACCAAGAAAATAAAAGGAAGAAAACTCGTTGGTTTGCTCAGACATATTCTCCAGCTTTCTTCTCAAAGGATCTTCAACTTCCTCTATTTCCAACATCTCTATATCGTGCAGAACCACATCATTGGTACCGGACTCCCTGCCTTTGTCTCCAACCCCTTTGGTGGTCTCACCAACCTCTTGTCTCATTTTCTCGAGTACAAGATCCTCCGGATCCACAGAAGCAGAACCAGCAAATTCAGAGGACTCAGGCCCCTTTTCCAATTTCTCTTGCTCCATTTTACCACCGCCATTATCTTGAAACACGAATAAATATAGTTAAAAATAAATAAAATAGAGGCAAAAAGATATGAAAAGTGTACAACTAAATTGAAATGGGAAGGAGGGTTGAGAAGAGAGCATGGAACATGTGATATGAGTTTGCCCTCCCACTGAGTCTTCTCTATTATCCTTCCTTTCCCTATTTTGCGAAATTTCCTCTCCAGTCCCTATATGAATTACTCTAATTTCTTCAGGTTCGTTATAGTGCTATAATAGAGGCTTAGTCGAGAGCCTCTGGTCTTGCTAATTCTCTGTTTGAGCCATTGTCTCAGTTATATACTAGAGGTTCTGTGATTTTTTCATTACTGTCACAATGATATTTTCTATTATACACATTGCAGTACCCTTTCGATCCCAATTTACCAAAACAAAACATTTTTTCGTTTTGGAAAAAAAAGAGAGAGAGAAGTGCACTGATAAAGATAAATTGAACAAAAAATAATACAGTAAATTAATCCATAATCATGACCAAAGCAAAAAAAAAAAAAGAAGATCAATTTCAAAATTTCAATGCAAAGCAGTATAATAACCATAAACTTTTCAAATAATAACCCAAAAAAAATAAAAATAAATAACGACAAGAATAAGCTTCCATTGGAATAGAAATAACGTACCAAGTGTAGCAGGAAGATGAGAGAATATGCGAACGAGGGTGAGGTAAGTTTGACTGCGGAAGTGTGATGTAAGTAGGGAAACTCAATGGTTTTGACACAGGTTAATGGTTTTGACACAGGTTGCACCATTTGAACCCAAAAAATCAAAGCTTTTTTGAATTTGCGAGCTGTTGTGTGGGCTTTCACCAAAGGAAAAAGGCTTAGCAGCACCTTTTACGCGACAAACAAATTCTGATGTCACGTTGTGTCTGTTGTCGTCTATTGAACACTGTCGTTAAACCAACTCAGTGGATGAACTTTTTTTCTGAAAAAGATAATAAAATAAATGATAGTTTTAATTTGGGAGAAAATAAACTTGCTTACCCAGACCAGAAGAATGCGAGGAATTCAGATATGCAAGGGCACAACCTCAAAAGCTTTGCAATTTCAAAGTGAGGAGGGGAGGTGGAGAGTTTTATAACATGTTCCTTTTTTCTTTTTTTTTGGGTAAAAGAGCAATTTGCCATATTTATTACATTTTTTTTTTTGGATAACGAATTACTTTAATTGCATTTGCAGCTTTGGATACTTATTTATATATTTTAATTTTGATTAATTGATATTTTCCTTTTCAGCTGATTTCATACTCAATTTTTTGACCAAAAAATAAATATATCCTTATTTATAATAAAGTCAGATGGACATGATAAACAAAAGATATTTTACTAAAATTAATTATCGAAAGTGACAAAAGTTCCTTTATCAATTTTTTTACTGTTCCTTTATTTTTTATGCTGATCATAATTTACTTCCAGTTCTTTTCATTATTATTCCTTTATATTAAAGTTATTTATTATTATCAGTTTACCTCACCGTACCTTTATATTTTAAGTTATCTTTTATTAAAGTTACTAATTATTGATAAAATTCAATAATGAAATTAATTACTTTGAGTTGTCAAGCTTATATTATCAAAATATTTGTGCACTTTATTTTTACAGTTTATGCATTCATCTATATTTTAATTTGTGCACTTTATTCAGTTTATTTCACTACTTAATTTTAAGTTTTATTTTATATATGATTTAATGAATTTACTTATAATATTCAAGGTTTCTATTGGCCTCTTAGTTATTCAAGTTCTATTTACTACTTAAGATCATGTATCTCATATTTTAAATTTATGTATTACTATGTTTATTATGAAACTATGCATAATAACAACAAAATAATAACAAATAAGATATTTCAAACTTTGTTGCTAACGCAAAAGCAGAATATCATAGATCTAAAGTCCTTTTATGATACTTACCTTGGTCAATGTGATGTGAAACTTCGGCTTTGTCATCACAATATTAAAGAGTAACACCAGAATGAGAATTCCAAGAAGACCTTTGACTATGTGTGAGAAAAATAGACAAAGAAAAGTCAAAATTTAATGTACAAATATGATAATCTTAATAAGTTTTGTATAGCATACTTTATCTTATACATTCTTCTTATACTATGTTATATGATTAAGTTTATACAAAGATATGTGACCATATGTCACTACCAAAAATATACATATTATCGACAGATTTTACTAGCAGATTAAGCCAAAATAGGGAGAAAAAACTTTGCACAACCATTATCAGTGGATTTTTTGCTGGAAAACATCACGCCATATGGCGCCAGTCTACGCCAATTACCGGCAGATTTTTCTACTAGCAATTTATGTGGAAATTTTTTATTAATATAATCTTTAACAGTGGATTTTTCTGCTAGTAATTTGTACTGGAATTTTTTTTAACATTATCATTATTGGCAAAAAAATCCACTGGTAATTTAAGCCAGTATTTTAAAAAAATATATTAGAATTACTGGTGGAAAAATTTGTTGGTACGTTGTGAATTTCAAAATGTGACCATTGAACGAATTCCAAGCGGAAACTCCAATGGAAACGGGAAAGAATCAGCCAGAAATCCACTTTAATGAAATGTCGCATTTTTGCATAGTTACGGGCAGATTTTTTTGCAAGTAAGTTTCAAAAATATATCGACAAAGGTCGCTCATAAACAGAATCGCATGCCTTTGTTCCTCATTTTCTCCGCCCCAGTTCTCTCACCTTTCTCTTTCTCTCTCTAAACACATCGTTGCTGGTCTCTTTTCCGGCCATACCACCGCTACCACTCCACCGTTCAAGGTGAGGAAACCATCATTCTCATCCTCTTTTTACTATATCGGAATTCAAATTTTGGAATTTGGTGATACAATTCAATTCTCAAAGATGAATTTAGGAGCTCATCCAATGAGCTTCTTAATTTTTTAAAAATCAATAAATAAATGACAGTGAGCAGCTATTTAAGTTCGTGATGACAGTAACTGCTAACTTCATTTCTCAACATCAACATTTTCCAAAGCTTAGTTCATATATTCAGAGAGGTCCCCAAAATATAAGATAATTACCCAATATATAATTGCTGAATTTTCAGCACAAATAACAAAACTAAACTTCGGAGAGGGGAAATCCTGCATAAGCATTTTCTTTGCTTATTTAGTCAGCACATCCAGGAGGACACATTAGAAGTTTAGAACTGTTCATGCAATTGAAGCATAACAATAACGAAAAAGAAACTGTAAGTATATTAGGATGGAAGACCAAAATAGGTTGCAAACTTAAACCATTATACACAACCAACATAATCAAAGAAATAAAAAGTTTTCAACCCTGTGTATATCAACTTTCTTAAACCTAATACTATGAGCCCTGGTTAGTTGCTACTGTGCATATGAGCCCGAATATTTCTAGTTGATCTGACCATCCAAGCAGAGCATAATTGGTAGATGACACTAATAGGAATTAGGAAATGAAATGAACAGAAAAAAAATGTTTAGTTGGTTATTATAAGAAAAAATTTGTACTTCTCAAGTAGATAAATGAATTAGAAGCAAAAATGAAATGAAGCTAGTACCAATGATTAGAATATTCTAATTGATCAAGAAATAATCGAACATACTCTGAAGAAATTTTGCCAGGTTACAAATTGCATTAAACAAATCAAATCAATTGTCACTGAATATGCAGTACCTTTGTCAGTGACTGAATCACGTGAAGCTGAATCACATTTATTTGGAATATGCAGTACCTTTGTCATATATGCCACAATCACAATCATTGAGAAGAAAAAAGAGGCAATGAAGTACTAACAGGACAATGCCAGTAGTAAATATCTTCTTACCTTGAACTTACAGGGAAGTTGGACGGTAAGGAAGATGAATCAGTTCTTCCAATCTCCCTAGTTGATGGTCCACCAATTGCTCTGTTATTAACTGCACTGGTGCAGCTGCCACCATGATACCTTTGCATTTCCCCCAACTATAACCAGCATACTGCCCTCAGCATCAAACCACCACAAGTAGCTGTGATAACCAAAACCAGTTAAGCAAGCTAAAAAGCAAGTCCTAAGGAAAAACAGCAGCGAATAAAAAAATACACACAACATAATAGAACAAATAATTAAAGTATATCACCTCAGTCATCAAATCTAAGTGTTATTGGACTTCCATCAACAACAAGGGGATATGCACTGAAATCCCAATGCATCAGACACTAAGTATCTCCAAAATTGTAAGGCAAGATGTTACTATCCTGACCTGCAAGCACACAAATGGGCAATGAGTGAAAAAAAAATGTACATAATATGCACCTTAAGAACCAATCACAAATGCAGAGAACCAAGCATCTGAATAGATCGAACTCAAAGGCCATACTATGCTCCAAAAAAGCATTAAAAATATACTCTACTCTGCATATCACATTTAAAATGCAGGGAATATAAAGTATTCAGGAAATTTTTTAAAAAAAATTAACATCCTAAACCCTAGTACACACTTAGCACAGTTTCTAGATACAGATGCTGAAGATAAACCACCAAAAAATTAAAAAATAAAAAATAGAAAATAAGCTTATATCCTGAAATTGAAGTTGAAGCCAAATCCCCCATGTGTAACCACATAAGAGTCGTTTTTTCTAAAAATAAAAAATGGTGCAAACACACCCATGAAGTTAGAAACATCAAATATAACATAACAGGCATCTCCTCTGTCAACCAAATACAAACATTATGACACCAATTATAGAAGCGAATAAAAATGGACTTTCAGACATTGTACACAATTAAAACGGAAAACTTTCGAAATGATTCTACATATTAAGTACAACAAGAAAAAAATGGAAATGGCACCCCTATGAAGAGAGCTAATCCTAAGAACTAGAGAACAAACTAGTTGAAACCATTTTAGAGTTGCAGAATCAGACCTCCAACCCATATCTTACAGTAATATATAAATTTCAATAGACAACAAAAACATTGCAAATTCCAACCAAATCACTTTCGATCCACAAGCATAAGTCCAAAACCCATAAAAAAAAAAAAACATAAATTACACTCTTTTTTGTAACTTATTTTGCCTCCTAATTAGCCTCAAACTAACCAATGCAACAAAATGAAACTTCTTCAGATGTAAGAGACGGCAAACTTGAAGACAAACCTACCAGCTGAATCATCTTAAAATAAGTAAATAAATAAATAAAACCTCAACTTTAATATCAAATACAAGCTATGTGTTGAGCCAATACTCTACACAAGGCTGAACACGCAATTGCAAAAAAGTTAAATGAATAAATAAAATAAAAAAATAAACCAACGTAAAATCAAATCCAACAACAGAAAAAGCCTCACAATTCGAACTCCTAAGCACGATTCGAAGTTAGGGTTGTGGAGAGTGGAGAAATTCCTATCCTCTTTTTTTTTTTTTTTTGGTTCTTTCCCAGACTAGGGAAATGCAAAGCGTGAGCTAAGTGCGGAGCTGAAAATATGGGGTATTAACGAAGCTAGCGTTTTTTATTGGTAATTTCGCAAAGAGTTAATACTCACTTTAGTCCCTCACATTTCACACATGAGTCAATTTAGTCCCTGGCTTTTAAAATGAGTCAATTTGGTCCCTCACATTTGTAATTGTGAGTCACTTTAGTCCCTCTGTCATGTGGGATCACTTTTAAAAGATATTGCTGGAAGGATGAAAATGACTTACAATTGTAAATGTGAGGGACCACATTGACTCATTTTAAAAGTCAGGGACTAAATTGACTCACACATAAAATGTGAGGGACTAAATTGATCATTAACCCTTTTGCAAAACGGGGAGGAAAAAAGAGAGGGTGTTTCGTAAAATAAATAAAATAAGGCTAAATAACGGATACTGCCCTTGAGGTTTAGAAAAATAGCACTTAACCCCATATTCATTCCAAAATGACATCCCACCCCAAATCATTGACGTTACTAACAGCACCGTTAACTTTAGTTCACTATTGTCAAAAAGAAATTCTGAGAAACAGCTCTAACAGCATCATGCTAACATTCACTCCCCAATAGAGTCACTCTTCTATCCTGCGTTGCACTAGAAATATTAGATTCCATGTTCCAAATTGGGCGCAAGAGCAAATTTGGAAACTAATCTGTCTATCTTCCAGAGTTAATTGTTGAGTCCTTACCTTTACACACAGTATTATCACATTGTTGATTTAGTCTTGAAAACTTTGCAAAGCATCACTGTCTCATTTTGACTCAACTATTAATGTATATCTTACATTCTAAGTGACAAGATATCACGTTAGTGTAGAAGAATTCTCTTATCCATATGAACAATTGATGATTTAGTCTAGAGTTACAAGTCAAAAGTATAGGCAAAGCTGCAAAGCAGAACCAAAGAAACAAAAGACACAGACACAGAGAGAATGGTAAACTCATTAATTTGCAGGGGCCCACGACACACGAGTTACACTTATTTGATGAGCTTTGTTAATCCTCGAGGTGCCAGAGCGAGCATTTCCTGCAGTGAAAACAAATATACCCCCACCAGATGAAACACAAGCAAAGTAGAGACCCAACTCAGGAGGTGCCCAAGTCACCGGATTTAGAGATGACTTGATCATCTTCAAAGATATCTAGATGAGAATTAAATCATTCGTTTTGATTACCGCCATCATTCCTTTGTTCTTTGTATTATAATTCAACCAGGGTGTGGAAACCAAGTCACATAACCATTAGTGACATCTATCGATTGGGGTGGGCCCTTTTTTTCACATAAAAATGGGGTTAAATGCTTTTTCCCTCAACCTTAAGGGTGGTAGACGTTATTTACCCATAAAATAATAATGGGAGAATAATAATGAGATATATTTAAGATTAAGATTAACAAAAAATGGAAAGTTAAGGAGTGGCATAGGTTGATCATTTATAAAGTGAAAGAGAGAAAACAGGGGAAGTGGACAAAGAAAAATAAAGGAAGGGCCTCTCTTGGTGGTGCTGTGAGGGCCTTGACTGATTTTTCCTTTGTTTTTTGGTGTGTGAGGATGATGAACATGATGCTCCCTGCCAATGTTGTTTGGTGCTGCCTGTGATCGATATTAATATTGGAAAATGCTAAGTAACTAAAAATTTTGCCAAATTTTTACATGAGTAAACTTCCAAAATAGTCTCAAAGGATTTTGAAATTTGACAAAATGGTCCCTGAGAAATAAAAACAGACAAATCGATCGTTCACTTTTTCAAAAATGGGACAAAATGGTTCCCAAGGAATAAAAATAGACAAATCAGTCCCTTACCTTTTAAAAACTGGACAAAACAGTTCTTCGATCAAATTTTTCTGTTAATGATTTGTTAGGTAGATAATATAGCACCCTTAATTATTCCTATTAAACTAAACTACATGTCATATATTTCCTCACAAATTTTCATCTTTATCTTCATTGAAGGACCATTTTGTTTAGTTTTTGAAAAGGTGAGGGACTGATTTATCTGTTTTTATTCTTCAAAAACCATTTTGTCTGATTTTTTAACAAATAAGGGACTAATTTATCTATTTTTATTCATCATAAACCATTTTGTTTGATTTCAAAATCCTTAGGGACTATTTTGGAGGTTTCCTCTTTTTATATCAAATGATTATGGGTATGTTTATTTTAGATTTTTTAAAAGTATTATAAAATTTAAATTTTATATATAATTAAAAAAATTAAAATTTGATTTTGTTAAAAATTTATTCTTTTTAGTTTCTATACAAAAGTTAAAACTAATTTTTTATTCAAAAGATGATTTTAGGAGCCCAGAATCCCATCCAAAGGCACCTTATAATTGCTAGCTTTTAGATTAATTGGTGGGCTATATTATTTTATTTTATCAAGCAATGCGTATAATTTCTATCAAAGATACTATGTGTATTTTTTTTTTGTTGTATAAAAAAGATACCATATCTATTTTTCTGGATATGCAACATTATTTCACCGTCGAAAATTGTGATTAATCCCTCACCATGCAAAGCTTACAAACATAAGTTTTACTAAGGAAAGAAAGAAAGAATATAAAAGCTAAGGAAGAATAAGATACTATATAGGGATTTTATACTGGTCCGCCTAACCTGTCTACAACCAATTCTCAACCACCATTGAATTTCACTAAATCTTTCTCAACCTTAGAAAGAAAAACATATAGCCTTTACAATAGCCTTCCCAAGCTCTCACAACTAACCAATAGACAACCCATATCGTCACACACCGAGTAGTTCTTCACCAGCCTCTCCAAGGTTAAACGAGTAGTCTTGACACTAGCCTCTTTAAGCTAAACCATGACCAGCAAAAAAACCTTACTGTCGCGTTACAAATAATTTTACCTTAGCCTCTTCAAGCTATTTGACACTGATCACTACTGGATCAAGGATACAAAAGTTTGGGTTTGGGTTGCCACTCAAACTAACTTTTACTCAAATATTTTTACAAATTTACAGTGAGTGACTTGAAATACTTGAGCGACTTCTTTCTTATGATTATTTCGAAGAAGAACATATAACTTTACAAGATCATTGAAAGAAAATTTTATAGGCAAAGAAACTAATTTACAAGAAGTGATGAACTTTACAGAAAAGAATTAGTAAAAAAATTTCAGCATTTCAGCTCTTATGTAGTTGTCAATAGTCTTTGATAGCTCAGCATCTCTATTTATAGATAGTCTCCTCTTGTGACCGTTGCCCTTGATCAAATCTCCAAATGACACTTATAGATCATATGTTTGTGTCTTGGAAATGCAATCTAGAAGAGTAGGTTAACAGATTTGTTAGTTTTGTTATAGAAGCCGTTGGAGTTAAGGTTTCTGATGTCCCTTCAGAAACTACTTTTTCACTTTCTGATCATGGTTTTTGAAATCCTTCTTCTAAAAGCTGTGATGATTGATCGAGTTGGCAGAAGAGATTACGCGCCAATTTGAAACTGGTTTTGACTTTCGAAAATTTGAAATTCAAATTTTCTCTCCTTTTCTTTAGTGAAATTGTGCGCTTCACAATGAAGTGAGCTTTCTGCCTTGTGTAATTAGTTTCTTGCAATGCATTTGTCTTCCAGTCTTTAATCAAAGAATTTTTGTTCATGAAAACTTTGCATTCATGATGATTGAAGATGAAGTAACAGGTTGCTCTTGGACACTGATTGATTTCATCATCTTGAGTGTACTTTCTAATGTCCCGTGCTACTTTCTGAAGATTCCTTTCCTTGGTTTTTTGTTCTTTGACATGATAAGCTTCAGTTCGCAACACATATGTATGTTCTTTGTAAGATATAATGTTCACTTCGTTTAAGCTTAATCTCATCTCCTAAGATAAAACATGTTTGCACATATATAGTGAAATTATTCTTGATTCAAGTCTGCTTTTGTATGAGTCAGAATTTCCTATTTTGCTTTGTCAAGAAACTCAAGGTAGACCTCAGTCATTCTTCAAAATATTTTCTCTAGATTGGTTTTGTTATCATTCAAAACAATGTAGATTGAATGCTTTCTGAATGGTTCTAGAGCTACAATCTCCCCTTTTTGATAATGACAAACTAATTTGAAGAAAATCTTTTGAAGACATGTTGAAAGAAATCAAATAAATAGATACATGATAAAAAAATATCTTTTAAACATCACATCTTGTGAATTTCAGCAAGTTATTTTCTTAAGGCATGATATGGATAAGTTTTAAAACATTTTATAGCCTTAAGTAACTAAAGTCAAAGCTGGTTGGGTTATGATGAAACATTTTGAACTAAGTCAAAATCCTCTTGATACGTATCATAATTATACTTAAGTAGATGTGATCGTTCAAACCCTTTTACACCAATAGCCTAATTTTTGTTCTAAAGAGACTTTTTGAATTTTTGTGTTTTTGAATAATAAACAAGTAATACTTGTGATATTTTCTCTTGATTAGTTTCCTTATTCAGCACAATTTGATCCAGTATGAATTTTTGAAAAAAAAATGTTGTAAAAGATGTGTATATGATAAACATAGCATGTGCGAGAAGAAATAACTTTTGCAAAGATTTCGCACAGATATATATTTGATTTGTATTGGAACATATTGGAACATAATCTATTAACTGATCATCATTGTTAAGCACAAAGATGTTTTAGAGGGCAATGACAAAGATAAGATGTTCTAAGGTATCAAAATAAATAGATATGATTTTGTATATGAATATGCATTAGCGAGATAGAAGGAATAGAGCAAAAACATCATAAAAAAAGGTTAAAAAAAATAGAGTATGGTCTGAAGGAGTGTTAGAGCAAGTTTAAAAAGAAAAAGATAACAGGAAATAGTCTGAAAAAAAATGCATATGAACATGTCCTCATGTTTTTCTTAGCACAAGATTTTCTTCTCTTATCTTCTCCCCCTTTTGACATTAGCAAAAAGGAGGTGTGCTGTAGAACAAGAGCACCATCATTAGCCTCAGCATTTTATCTCATGAAGAATTTCAGAAAAGCCTCATGTCTTCGTGATTGAGTTTTTAACTGATCCAACAGATCACAGACATGCCTCTGCAGTTGGTTTGGTGAAAGATGGGGATCATTAACTTGAGGTGAGCTTGATTGAGGTTTGTTACTTTGTTGCACGTTTTTCATGGATGTTTTTTCCTTTTGAAGCAAATTCAAATTCAGATTCAGAGCTTGTCTCTTTCTCAGAATCTTCGGCTATGCATGATTTGCAGGGTGAAATGATAATCTCAAGCCTTTTATCCTCATCCGAGCTATCTTCAAGAAGAATGACTTTCCTTTTTCTTCATGTCCCCTCATTTTCTGTAGCCTCCTGCTCGATGGCTATATTTGTCATCCTTAGATTTTGTCTCTCATCCTTAAGACTTGAAATGAGTTGAAGGAATATAGAATGCCTTCCATATACTCGTGCCATTTGTTTTCCAAGGGATATTTCAAATACTCAAAGACCTTGGTTAGTAGGATTCCATATGGAACAGAAGCATTTTTTTGCTTCTCTGGAAAGATGGCATTTAGCATATAATCAAAGATTAGTGTGGGCAAGTTTACTTTTCTCTTTGCCAGTAGACAATATAGCAACATACAATCCATTCTTACTAACAGGTGCATGCTTTTTTATCTTGGCAAAATGGTGAACTAAATAAGCGTAAGGACTTGGCGACCTTTCAAATTGAGCATTGCAGGAGTTATGTTGCCAGGATGGTGTTTAGGAGAGTCCATAAGACATCTTGACACATCCTCTACTGGTACACCAAGAGTCATGAACCAATTTATCTCAATTAAGCATCTAAATCCCTCATTAAGAGTGTGGACGATCTTGGAAAGATCAGTCAGATTAAGCTCTAAGTCAGTTATTCTGATATAGGAGGTAAGCACATTGTCAGACACTTGCATGAGCTGAGAGTAGAAGGCTGTGACCATTCCTGTAAAAACTAGATTGGAAAGAGTGACAAAACTTTCCCATTCTTGGAAAGAGATGACCTCCAGCAAGATGAGTACTTGAATTATTACTTCTCGTCGTAGCGTTTTCCCAGGCAAAACAGGTCACTGAGAAAAATTTTCAACCTAATGTTGCTGATGTAAGGTTCATTGAACATGAGAGGTGTTCCCATGTTGGTAAAGCAATCGGGGTGATGTTTTCCTTCAGCCATTTCAGGGATTTGTGTGTAAGGTAAAAAGAGAAGTTGAGACTTAAAGAGATATAAAAGTTTTGAGAGAAAGTGAAGGATTCTAGTTTCAAGGTGAAGGTATATACTGAGAGAGATAGAGTATGGACGATTTTAGAAATCATGTGGGAAAAAGATGGTGGTAAAGACGTGTCCAGTGATAAGTGGGAAGTTATATAGGTGATAGAACGTGGCTAGTTGAAGAAAATGACGTGGGAAAGAGAAAATAAAAAACGTATGAGTTATTTCGCTTGTTTTAATTCTTCTTCAGAAAGAGAGGTTTCTGACTTTTGAAAAAGATCGTTTTCTAAGCTTCACTTTTCACTTCCTAATTCTTTAAAACCCACTATGTTGAGCTGTTCATCAATCTTCATATTCTGAGCCATATAAAATAATCATTTCTCATTTTCTAATCCTTATTCTTCCTTTTCTGAACAACTCTTCTCCTTTCTGAGCTTGTAATATGTTATATTAATCCCCAAAAAGTCTTCGTTCTTGCAAACTAACTTTTTTGACTGGGTTTAAGTTGAGATGTGAGGGGAAAGTACTCAGGGATGCTTGTGTATGAAGGTTTATACATATTTAAAAGACTTTTAAATTGAAAAGACCTTTCAAAACACAAAAGTGATCTTCAGCTAATGGTTTTGTGAATATATCCGACACTTGGTCTTCTATATTCACAAATATTAGCTCAGCATCTCTCTTTTGAACATGATCACGAATGAAATGATATTTTATCTCAATGTGCTTGGATCTAGAATGCTGAATAGGATTCTTTGCAAGATTTATAACACTAGTATTATCACAGTAGATAGGGATTTTGGAATACCTCAAGTGATAACCTTTTAGTTGATTCCTTATCCACAGCATCTGAGTGCAGCAATTTACAACTAATACATATTCAGCTTCGGCAATGGAAAGTGCAATAGTGTTTTTGTCACGACCCACCTACGGAGTGTGACCGGCACGTGAGGATTTGGGTCCCTACGGAAGCCTCTAATGCAATGTGA
The DNA here is from genome assembly GCA_031216105.1 of Dalbergia cultrata. NCBI lineage: Eukaryota > Viridiplantae > Streptophyta > Magnoliopsida > Fabales > Fabaceae > Dalbergia > Dalbergia cultrata. The sequence continues at coordinate 1,597,845 of CM062350.1, read as the reverse complement.
CTAATATGCATAAATAATCCAAATTTATTCAAAATATCTCAAGTTCAACTAAAACTTCAATAATATGAAATTGTTCTCAAAACATAAATTCTGAACATAAATTTGCATAAAATCCATATTCTAGGCCAAAGCCAAACATAACAAAACAATTAACAGAAATTCTGAAAATATATCATGCATGTCCGGGGATCCTACCTACACAATTTATTGGAGCACTACTAAACTGACATAATTGACAATAAGCTCCACTCCAAAGCGAAGCTCACCAAGGAAGCTGTAGCACAACTATTTGAGATCTGTGATACAATTGAAGCTGTAGCTGTATCTGTAGGAAAGGAAAAGAGAGGGGTGAGTTCATCAAGAACTCAATGAGCGAACACTCCACTCACAGCCCACAGGACAATAACAAAATACATAACATATACATGCAAGTGATGTGAAATATATTACATATATAATTACATATAAATTAAGCCAATCTATGACAATAACTAGTAGAGAAACATGAATTATTACTGTACATAATTATACAAAATTTGAATAGCTAAATACGAGCCAATGGCTAATCGATGGGCACTTTAACTAGGGTCCCATAAATGGACACCTCACTAGGTTCCTTATTGTGGGTGAGCTAGTCCTTTTGGCGGACCACTTGTACCAGTTTAGCGATCAATCCTACAGGTAGTTAACTCTAATCTGTTTCTCACTAATTAATATAAAATAATTTGTTCATAAACCAATTAAATATAAAAGCTCTAAATTCATATAATTCTAACAATTTGACCGTAGCATTTCAGCTGAGATTAAAATCATGCCCAAGGGATCACCAGCTTGTAGACATAGTGATTTCAGTAATCAATAGAATATGTATCTGACAATTGTTATGAATTATACTTTATTCAATACTTTCAATAAATCATATTTAATATTCTAAAATCTTCATAGGAAATACATGATGCAGAAAACATGATAATCAATATTTCTACTGTAAACATTAAAATGAGGTCTCACAATTTCATAAACTAGGAAAAAGATATTCTATAACATGCAAGGTATCAATTATGGTCCCATAAATTTTTCTAAAATGATTAATTTTCATGATAACTGTAAAAGTAATAATATTTCTAAAACAGACATAATCATAACAATATATTCTCTTCACATAAATCATTCTGAAATTTCATAAATAATTTATATAATATGAAAAATATTAATAATAACCAAAAGTATGATTATGAGCTTAATCTCACTCATCGTTGATAGTCGTGAGTGTGCTTCTACTAATAACTTTACTCTGAAGTATTGGAATGGTACAAATAACCAATCTCACAGATTAAAAGAAAAGAGCATCACAATGTCCCAAGAGAGGATTAGCTAGGCTCACTAAAGCTCGGCCATGAAGATCCTGAGCTCGACAAGAGAATAGTTCGACCAAGAAGAGGTTTGGTTTAGAGAAGGTGTGACTTAAAGGAGGTGGAAGCAAAACTTAGCAAAATGAAACTAAACATTTCTTACACATACACACTCCTACACTCATATATTTATACACAAATATAATAATCATGAATAATATTAGTGCTATTTATCTACACTTAATAATAATAATAAATATTATTAATGCTTACTACACTTAGTAATTATAATGTTAAATAATAATAATGCTAACTACACTTAGTAATAATAATTATAATGCTAGCTACACTTAGTAATTATAATGTTAAATAATAATAATGCTAGGTACACTTAATAATAATAATGCTAATGCTAGCTACACTTAGTAATAATAATGTTAAATAATAATAATACTAGGTACACTTAATAATAATAATTATAATGCTAGTTACACTTAGTAATTATAATGTTAAATAATAATAATGCTAGGCTAGGTACACTTAATAATAATAATTATAATGCTAGTTACACTTAGTAATTATAATATTAAATAATAATAATGCTAGCTACACTTAGTAATAATAATGTTAAATAATAATAATTCTAGGTACACTTAATAATAATAATTAATAATAATAATAATAATAATTCATAATAATTATAATTTCTTTATTTGGGATATCACAATTTTGCTTCTTATATGACCAAGTGATCAAGCTTTCCCCAAAGAAGCAACAGCAGCCACTGGTGCTTTTTCTTTCAATTCTATTTCCAACAAAGTTAGCATCACAGTAACCTACAATCTCATAGGATATACCTTTCTTATACCATAAGCCAAGATTAGTATTACCTGATAAACATCTGAGAATTCTTTTAACAGCATTCAAGTGTGACTATTTTGGGTTAGATTGAAATCCAGCACAAATACCCACACTTAATTGAATATCTGGTCTACTAGTTGTAAGATATAGTAGTGAACCAATCATTCCACGATATTTACTTTCTAAAATGTTTTCACCATTCTCATCAGCATCAATTATTTGAGATGGATGCATGGGGATGCTCATTGATTTGGCTTGATCCATATTAAACATTTTTAAAAGCTCTTTTTATATTTTTCTTGATGGATCAAAGTTTTATCTTTCTATTGTTTTATTTGCAAACCAAGGAAAAATTTGAGCTCACCCATCATACTCATTTCAAATTCACTTTGCATTAATTTTGAAAACTTTTCATAGAAAGAATAATCAAAGGCTTCAAATATATTGTCATCGACATATATTTGGATCACCAGAAAGTGATTATTTTGTTCAAGAGTAAAGAGAGCAGTATCAACATTACCTTTCTTAAACCATTCTTCAACAAGAAGGAAATCAATCTTTCATACCAGGCTCAAGGAGCTTGTTTCAGACCATAAGCTTGAAAACATGGTTGGGAATGTTTTCACTTTCAAAACCAGGAGGCTATTTTACATATACTTCCTCAGAGAGGAAACCATTTAAGAATTCAGATTTGACATCCATTTGGTAGAGAGCGAATCCCTTGAAGGCTGCGAAAACAAGTAGCATTCTGATGGCTTCAAGCCTAGCTACTAGAGCAAAGATTTCATCATAATCAATTCCCTCTTGTTGATTATAACCTTCTGCTACCAATCTTGTTTTGTTCGGGATGACTTTGCCAACTTCATCAAGCTCATTTATGAATACCCATTTTGTCCCGATGATGGTTTTCTTTTTAGGCTTTTCAACAAGAGTCCAAACTTTACTTTTCTCAAATTGATCTAGTTCTTCTTGCATAGCGTTTACCCAGCTTTGATCGTTCAAAGCTTCTTCAATGCATTTAGGCTCAATGGTCGAAAAGAAAAATTCGTTGTATTTCTAAGAGATGATCTAGTCCTCACACCTTTGAAAATGTCTCCAAAAACTCTGTTATGAAAAACTATCTTTAAATAAAAAAAACTCCTTTGTAATTTCTGTACCTCTGAGATTCTTCAGTTTCCTAGCCTTCCTTGTCTTGCTCTTCTTGATGATCAGAAAAACTACTTTCTGATTGCTTTGGTGTTCTAAGCGTGCTTTATAAGGAATTGATGTTCTGGAGTCCACTTTATGAGGTTTTAGCTTTCATTTGTTTGCTTTCTAGAGCTTCTTTTAGGTTCATTTTCTTAAGGTTTTCCTCCAAATCAACAAGATCATCAGCAAAAAATTTTTTGAGCTTGATATGAATTGTCTATTTGATGCATAGCATTCTTTTATTGTAAACTCTGTAAGCTTTAGAGACGAATGAGTAACTTAAGAAAATGCCATTATTAGACTTACGATCAAACGTTGCAAGTTTGTCCTTAGTGTTAAAACTAAAACATGATGAGTCAAAGATATGAAAATATGAAACATTGGATTTTCTACCCTTCCATAGCTCATAAGGAGTTTTCTTGAGGATTAGCTTTAGAAAGATTCGATTTTGAACATAGCAAGAGGTGTTCACAGCCTCTGTCCAAAAAACTTTTGATAGATTACTTTCTAAAAGCATAGTTCTGGCCATCTCATCCAGGCTTCTATTTTTCATTTCAGCAACCCTATTTTGTTGGAGAGTTCTACAGAAACTTTCAAAAACATGATTTTCAAATTCTCCCCCAAGTGTTTAGACCTAATAGAGATTATTTGAGAATTTTTTCTATACAAACTCGTTTTGCAAAAACTTTGAATTTTACAACCACTTCATCCTTAGAAACTAGAAACATAACCCATGTGAATCTAGAGAAATCATCCACTATGATAAGACAATATTTTTTCCCAACAAGATTCATAATCTTGGTTGGTCCAAAAAGATCCATATATGTAAAAGCTCAAGTGGTCTAGTGATTGACACCACATGTATTTTTGGAAAGAAGCTTTAGTTTGCTTGCCTTTCTCACAGAAATCATAAGTGCAATCCTTGTCAGATATGATCTTTGGCAATCCTTGATTGGTTCTTAGCATGTTATTTTAATTTTTTGTGTCCTCCTTACCCTTTTTGTTTTTGGTGTTTCCTATGTGTGTCTTGTACTATCTTCATGGCGCCTTGTTATGCTAGTATGCTAGCATCTTTTGACTCATCTTTATGTTTATACTTGTTTCTATTTTCAGATTGGTTGAGTTGTGTTTTATGGGGAGAAAAAAAAGTATTTCTTGAAGCCCCTCCAATCTAGTTTCACTAGTGAGAAATAGAAATGAAAGATAGATCAAACTCTCAGTGAGAAAGCAACTAATTAATGACATTATTCTATGGGGCCAGAAAGAAAGAAAACAAGTTGTGGCCTTGCAAAACAAGAATCGAATAAACCAATTGAAAAGAACAAAATATAGGGCCATAGCTAGCTATGCTTCAACGATAAAAGTAATTGCCAGATGTCTTAAGTAGCTATTTGGCAAGACAAATGTATCATTGATATATCTTAGCTTCGCCATAACATGTCTATGAGAATTGAACTGGGTCTAACCAAGAAGCCTATCTAGCTGTTGTCAAGGCCGTGTCCATGTGAATCATGAAAGCAAAACTAAGCACAAAAACTAGTACCATGACTCTTTTACCATGCTATAATAAGAAGGAAAGGGTCCACTGAGCCATCAATTGCCTCCCCTTTAGGGAAGAACACGGAATTATTAGGCTTGGATTTGTGTTTGCCCTAGAGTGAATATATATGATGGTAGACTAGTAGGTGTGTCATCCCTTTCTCACTTTGCTTTGAATTTCTTTCAAGCATAAAAAATAAGGGATTGCCTCGGCTTGTTGGAAATTAAAGGGGCTTAATGACAATTCACTTTTCCCCTTGTTTTGTTTTCTTTTTTCAATTGATTGCTAACGGATAAAATAGGATTCGTATCTTATGCATGAAATGGGGTATGGTGCCATTAATTGGGGTAATATGTAGCTAGTTTCTCCAATTCTGAACCCAAAAGAAAGGGAACAAAAATGATCCTGATTCGCTTTTTAATGCACAATCAGTTCCAATCGATTAAATGTTGATTCAATTTCAGTATCCTCGGAAAAGGGCTAGATACTATTTTGAAGGGTGGATTTTATGGGTCTTTCTAGACATTACTCAAAGCCTATAATGATTGCGTTCTCTCAAAGTGATGTTTCAGAAATTGCAAATTAGAACAAGAGTATTTCTAACCGGTGCCTCTGCTAATTAAAGAGTTAAAAAAGAAAACTAATTTTCATACTGAAAATATACGCTTTTATCTTTCCAAAGTAAGCAATTCACCCAAAAAAAAAATTTAAATTTACTCTTTATGATATCCGTAATCAGTGCCACTTTTAGGTATTGGTTAAAAAAATCTTAAAATAATACGAAATATAGAAAAATAAATTGTCCTGAAAGACTGAGATGATCAGATACAAAAATTACGCCTTTTTAGGATAACTTATACATGCTAACCTCCCGTACGTAAACCAAGCTTCCTGGTATAGTGAATTATTTATGTATTAATTAAACTATGACAGCACAGTTCAGTCAACTGTTTATTTGTTTTCTGACTAGCTTCCATACAAAGAAGAGAATATCTCTCTCTCCACCCACGCCCTTTCTCAATTTATGTACATGATTAGTGTGTATGATCTTCTTTTTCAAGAATCATAGTTTTGTGCATATATTTTATAGATGAATAGCCAGAAGAACTCTGAATGCCCCATAATTTTGGCTATAGTGTCGGTTTTAATAATAGGTTATAGATAAACATAAACAATTGGAGTTAGAAGAAATAATTTTAGCTGATATATATAAAACCATTTAGTAATTATAATATTCACAATATTATTTATATTGTTATACTCTTATGATTATTCATGATTTTAAAATTACTTTTTATTAAAATACCTAACACAAAGTACGTGCCAAAATAAAAATCAAGCTTAGTTGCCATGCATTAATCATGGAAAATTTTGTTTGAGACACAAATGATTTTGTACAAATGAATTATTCGTCTACCCTAATTATGTATTACACTTTCCCTTCATCAATGATTAATTTCTACATTTTTTTTTCTTTTGATACTTTTCATACATAAAGAGTAGGATATACATCATACACGAGCATGTCATAATATTTTGACCAATATGAAGAAAAGAACGTACTCCTTTAGTAAAGCTTTATGAAGCATATCATTAATCAAATTCCATCACCATGATATGAAGAAATTAAGATGCATGGACATGATTTATGTTTACCGGCCACATCCAAAAAAAGTAACTGTTCTTTCTCCTCCGTAACCCTTTAAATACTATACGTCATGAGCAAGAGGCCATTTAATTGTACTTGCAATCCTGAAGATGTAACATTTTTTCTTCTCGATACTAGTTAGGTACTCCTCGAGAATGAATAATTCATAAATCATAACCAGTGCTTAATTAGTTAAAATGACCGGTTCTTCGTCAACTCCCGTGTATCATTGAGAGTCTAACTAATTCAAATCATCCACTTATAAAGATTTTAAAGACGATTTAAATCTTCCAATGAGATTTTTTTTTTTTTTCAGAACTTGAACTTGAGATATCTAATTAACGAGAGAAAACACCTAACCGCCTCATGAACCAACCCATGTTGGTTAGTTACATTGCATCTAATGAATAAGATTTTGGTCAATTAACACCTCTCCTATATATCTTATTAGAGGTTGATGTGCTGTGGGTAAGGGCTCAATCTCCCGTTGTCTTTTTCTTCTTCGCTTTTCTTTCTTACTAAGCCCTCCTAGAGGCTTCTAGGTACTTAAAAAGACGAGAGTTCTATCATTTAATTTACACCACGTTATGTACAAAATTATACGTTGTCCTTTTCATAAATCATAAGTATAAAACCATTGAATGTATAATCCTTAGTACATCGTATAAATCTTTTTAGTTATTAAGAGTACCACACTTTAACAACAACAAAAAAAAAACCAACCAAATTATACGAGATTAATTTTAGAAAAAAGTTAATTTCTGAGTTTTTGACGTATACTGGCCGGGTAGTTAGATGGAACCTTGCGGACAGGGACTATTCATACACCAAGGATACAGGAGCCGTAATTAGCGGTAATGATAGCTAAACCTACGAATGAGAGTAGGAGAACGACACGTGGCAAGGTTGGAAACCAAAGCCGAGTAGAGGAGAAGAAAATGTCGGAGGGAGGGCCACCTTACCAGGAAGGGTAGAAGTAGAACCGACAAAGAAACAAGGTCACATGGTCACGTGGGCCCCAGACCTGAATCCATCGCTCGTTTACGTACACATGGGCTTCGCAGAAAGTTGACCGTTACTTCTAAAACTGAAACATGCGGGGCCCACCTGTCCCCACGACATTTCTCCTTACACGTTTTATTTTTGTTGAATTCTCCTTACTTTTTTAATTTAAAGGTTATATTAATGTCTATATTAAAAAACATACTAAAAAAGAAAGTAAACACCCAATTCAACCTTTAAAAAATATTACGTTAGATAAGTTAGTCTCTAAAAAAATAAATATCTCTTATAATCTCTCAAAAATTAAAATATAAAATAAGTTAATCCCTTAATTAATACTATATTAATGGAATGATACATGTGGTGCATTATATTTGTCCTATATTTTAATTTTTTAAGGATTGTAGTAGAGATTTATTTTCTTGAGAGATCAAATTATCCTGTGTAATATTCTTTGGGGACTAAGTTAGGTGTCTAAATTTTTTTTTTTGCTTATTGAAATATATACTATAAATTAACTTGTTTTATCATGTCATTTTAATTTTAAAAAAGTAAGAACAAAATTATAAACTTTGTTCTACCTCTATAAATATAATTTATTTATTTGAATATTTTACCATTTTATGAATAAAACAAAAATAAATATCACAATTTCTTGATGATTATTCGAAAAATGCTTGATAGTCCAAAACATTGCTAGAGTTTTACATGACCAAATAATTTGTTATTCCTAATGACTTGATTATCAATATTTTTTTCTTTCATTCTATATATATGATTTTATAATTAGTGATAAACTCTTACATGTCTTAATAAAGTATGAGAGATCACAAATTCAACTCTCATATTTTCACCTCTATATCTTAATATTTTAGATAAAAATTAATTTTTAAATTTTTTATAAATCTTTTTAGTTGGGTTAAATATATTTATAAAAAAAATCAAATTTAGTTTTTCTTATTCTTTTTTAAAGGACCAAGTTTGCAAGGGTTACAAATAGGCGATGACGTAGTATGATAATAAATTAATAAAGGGTTTGACCTATTTTTACCTCTACCAACATTCTATATGAGTTTAAATCTTGAAACAGGGGAAATGACATGAAAAGATCTGTAGAAATTGTTTCAAAAATTTTGCTAGCATCTTAATTTTTACATAATAATATGTTACAATTTTATATTCTTTAATGAGCTTAATTGCTAATATCTATTTATATTTTAAAATATTATCAATTATTCATATAAAATTATATTATGAGTTTGTTTTGGTGCGTAAAGTATATCATAATTTGATTACATATAAAATTATTATGAAAATATTAATTCCAATATTTAACATCATAAATAATTTTTTATTAATTTTCCTCCACTTCTCTACCTCTATAAAATTAACTTTTTTTTTAAAAAAAGGTTATGATTAGAATTGACACTTCTATCGTCTTTCTGATGTATAATTTAACATTTGAGATAAGGATAAAAAATTGGAATAATATTGTAAATTTATTTACAATATTTTTATTTAAAATTTTAAAATAATATAATATACTTATTAACTTTTTAATAAATAAGTCACTAGGAGTAGATTAATCATGAGGAGTTTGGATAATTTACATGGGGTTATAGTTTAAAATTTATTACCGTCAACGGACGAAAATAAAACTTTTACATAAATATTTACTCTTCTTTTATTTGATAGATTACCCATGCATCTTTTTCTTTTGTAAAAATAATTCAAATTTGACTTCATTCATTCCCAGTTCCAAAGTCATGTGATCACCACGTAGTTGAATATGTGTCCGTCTACTACCTTAAGCTCCTCGAAGATAATCGAGCATATGGTCCACGGAAAGACTCTTGTTATATCAGTTAAATATCATATATACAGCATACCAAAAAAAAAAAAAAATCATATATATACTTACTATCAGCGATTTATGTCTTTTTTTTTAAAATAATAATTATGCATAAATGGTTAAAAAATGTTACTCCTGTTTTCTATTTTGGGTACTTCTGGTTTACGCCTAACTTTATCTAGTAAATTCTCTTTTTAATTTTTCATATGTAAGATGCTTCATCTATTTTAAAATATATTTTATTTATTGAAAAAAGAAAAAACCTCAACTTCTACTCCTCATTCGGAAAACCAACGTCGGTATATACAATCCTTTTGCTTGGGAGGAACTTAGGTGCTGGTTTTTTTCTTTCTTTCTTTCAAAAGTTTTATTATTTATAATCATAGTATATGAGATATAATATATAAAATACTGCATCAACTTTTATCTTATTTATTATTGAATGAGATATAAACTTCATTCAAATAAAATTTATAATAATAAATAAATATTAATTTATATAATATCTTATTCAATATAAATACAAATAATTTTTTCTCTTTCTCCAAACTTTGATGTTCGTTGAGGTCGTAGATATGAATACAAATACAAAGCGATCAAATCAGAAGCACAAGCTTCGGTCGTCAAGACATTGTCATGTACGTGGAAGAATCGAAGCCGGTCCTTCATGAACACGTGTGTGGTCCAAACCCTCGGTGGCCAGTGGCGCACGTTGATATAAAGGGCGCGCAAGTTGCCGAAGAGGAACCAGCAACAAAACTAAACTAAACTAGTTCCAATTCTAATACTAGTCTAATCTAGCAAATAGTATACCTCTGTGTGGTCCGTGGCGTTGCGTCTATATCAAAGACAAAAAGAAAAAGAGGAAAAATAGAAAGTCATAGCAATTAGCAGCAAACGCGAAAAAGCCACACGCCCCAAACTTTGAACGTTGAATGCTATCTGTCCTCCGCGCAATGTCACCGCAAAGAAGAGAAAGTGGCCGCAATGGCGGCATCCTCTCCGACGACGACCTCGACCTGAATGATATTGAGCTCAGCCTCTCCCTTCCCGGAACCAAAACCGGCACAAAACGTTGCTTCTCGGAAACCGTTGATCTTCATCTCCGTAACTCATCAACCGGTGCAAATAATGAATTCTCGTCCTCCACCTCTAAACCCCCGGCATCCAAGTAAGAAGCTAGCTGACATATAGTGGCTGGATATTTTTGCTGTTTTCATTTCTACAACTTAAATGAATTTAATTTTGACGCAGGCGTGATAAAACTTTTCAAATAATCGTTCAATTATCTGTTGAAAAATTAATAAAAGTATTTTGAATTTCATACTCACAATTTACAGACTTCGTCGCAAAATAGCATATAGAATATCATTGAATAATAATATAAAATTATATTAATTATGCATTAAAATTAGAGTTTAATTTTGATATACAATATAAATGTAAATTTTGTTTTATTTTACACAATTACCTACATAAATCTTATGTTTACATGATTATATTTTATATGAGAGTATTAATCACATTTGTTAATACCATAATACGTAAAATTGAATGATTATATAATTTTTTTTATACTGTGAATATATTGAAATTATATTCTTAAAATTAATCTCAAACAACATCCGATTTATTTTTAATCTGTATATGTGTTGACGGTTGATATATGTATATGTTGTAGGGCACAAGTGGTGGGGTGGCCGCCGCTGAGAGCGAACAGGAAGAATGCGATGAAGAGTAGCAAATATGTGAAGGTGGCTGTTGATGGAGCTCCATATCTAAGAAAAGTTGATCTTGAAATGTACGAGAGTTATGGGCAGCTGCTGAGGGCATTGGGGTCCATGTTTAGTTGCTCAACCATTCGTACGTTTTCATCCTAATTGTTCCGATTTAACTTCCAGCCATGCTATGTCATCACATGTATATTGACATGGTTTTAGGACATTAATTATATTATCATGACGGTAATTCGGTCTTTTTCTGGCCACATCATTGCTGCAGGTAATCATTTGAATGAGAGGAAACTCATGGACCCTGGAAATGGTACTGAGTACATGCCCACCTATGAGGACAAAGATGGTGACTGGATGTTGGTTGGGGATGTACCGTGGAAGTAAGTCCTATATTTATGACTCATCAAAATATTTATTATATCTTGTAATTTTTTTTTCTATAGGTTAAAATGCTTAATTCTAAAAAAGGGCAACAAAAGATATCATCAAGTATATCTTGTTTTCCCTACTATTTGTTTCAATTTCTTTAGAAAGGTCGTCTCATCTGTTTCTGTATATGTTTTTTTCCTATAGGATGTTTGTTGAATCATGCAAGAGAATAAGGGTAATGATAAAATCAGACGCCGTCGGTTTAGGTTAGTTTCTTCATTTTTATTTTTTTTTAAATTAATGATCCCCATTAATAAATAATTATATATATATATATATATAATATGATTTTGCTTTTTCTATATCCTCTAGCTAATATCAACGTAATATTGCAGGTCCGAGGACGGCTTCAAAGAGTACGGGCTCTAGTTAGAAGAATTTAGTGTCATGATAAGTTGATAAACATATATAAGCAACCTTCAACGTGTACGAGCACCGGTTAATTAGAAGAGTTAGTTTAGAGTAATGATAGTACCGTCGGTACCTAGTGTTGTACATGTACCTCTGGTTACTGATTTGGCTTTGCAAGAACTATAGACAAGCTCTATCCTAGTGAAAAAATAATGATAATAAGAGAGGCCGGCAATATAATCTGGCATGTAATGAATATTATGATCATCATAAAATGCATATATATATAGACTACTTCTTCGGCTGTGGGCTGATGCTATTGTATTCTCTTTTGTTTCATTTTTTTTATTTTTAATTGTTAGATTGATCTATATATATATAATCTCACACAATATATTGGCATCATCTTGGTTTGATAGAGATCTACTATCCTCAAAATGATATCCTTTTCTCTTCTCCAATCATTTATTAACATATAAAAATATGAGAATAAAAGCAAATTAAAAAATTTAAAATTATCAAATATACAATATATGCTTTTTACATGTTAAATGATTTGGTAATAGATAAGGGGATACCATTTAGATATGGAAGATTTCTATCACATCTGGCTAATCATTTAATGAGCGATCAGGTTTAATTTATGTATAAATTAAATGCATGTTCAAAACTAAATCTCACAATGTAAAAAAGAAAATTTGAAAATGGAAGCTCAAGCTTTGATATAGGAAATTGCTTGTGACTATATATGACTTGGGGGCATAGTTTTAAAACTCGGACCGCTGATCGACTCGGTCAAGGTACCGGGTCATTGGGTCACTGGTTCAACCGGTTGAATAAGATTTAATTAAATAAATATATAAAAAATATGATAACTATACAATATATATAATTATTTACCCACAATAACATATAAACGTGAGCAGCCTAGTGGTGGGGAGCGCTTATCCTTCCCTGCTGGTGTTGGGTTCCAATAATTGCCAACTCAAACCCGCCGGTTCACATGACCCGGTTCAATTGCAAACTCGTCCGGTTTTGACCGGTTCTCACCGGGTTTGACTGGGTTTGACCGGGTTGGATGCATATCCGGTCCACATCATGAACCGGACCGGTCAATCAGTCGGTTCACGGTTTCCAGTCGAAAGCCTGGTCGATCCGGGTTTTATTACTGTGCTTGGGGGTTGATATTTTGGGTCTAACCGGTTTCTGAAATTAATTAGGAAAGAGTGTAAGGTAGACAAGAAATAACATATCCGAGTTAATTCTAAACAGAAGTTCTTACACAGGTTTGATTGACCCATTAAGATTAGATGGCATAACGGAAGGTAGGTCGTCGTTTAATGAGATAATCAAAACATCTCCTATAATTAAAGGTTCATATTTTTTGCCATTGGTTTCACTTGGTGTTGGTAGGATTCGGTTAATCAAGACAAGCATTGGTCTAATTCACAAGCCCTTTAGTTCATATTATAAGAGTTGGCTTGGTAAAAGAGGCAACTTTGTATCGGTGTCAACTAGGGGATAGACTAATTAGTGTTGGACCTTGTGTTCCTATCTCTTTCTTAGTGTTCGGATATGCTCTTACGATGCAACCTCTTCTTTGACACAAATTAATTTACCCTGTGCTATAAATTTTATCTGGACACAAATTTAATAGGTCAAATTTAGGCACATTTGTTAAAAAAAATATAAACCCAAGCTTACCTAGTCTTGAAATGCCATGTGTTGATTGTAAGAAGACTAAAGCATTCTTGAAGAAACGTGGCATGCTTTGGTTCTTTGAAACATAACAGCACCTCCTTGAAGTTAATTGGTGGCACAAAGTCAACAAAATGTTGACACCTCACACTGCTACATGATGCATGTAGATTGCTACGTTTGTGTTTTGTTTTTTTTTTAATTAATTTTGAAGCCTATAAAAGGCAGTGAGTGCACCGTGTTTATATATGCAAGTTCATCAAGTTATGATTCAATAAATTTCCTTTTCCGTTCTTGATTTCTGAGAGAGTGAGAAAATATTGAGTGTGTTAGTTTTGTGAGTTCCTGATATCAAATTGGTATCAGAGCTGGTTAAATCCAGTGCCAATATATTTAGAGAGTGTGTGAGGAACAAGAGTGTTCTCAAATAGTTAGTGTCATTATGGCAAACAATTACAATATTGTTTGGTCAGGTCCCAAATTAGATGGGAAATTGGATTACAGCTATTGGGAGACTTTGATGGCAACTCACTTAAGGGCTCACAATATTTGGAGCCTTGTTGATCCAAAGGCTTACAAAGAAGGAGTTGATGCAATTGCGAGAGGATAGATCAATTGGCGCTTTCACAAATTCATCAAGGAGTAGATTATTCAGTATTTGGCAAGATTGCTAATGCCAAAACCGCCAAAGAAGCTTGGGATATCTTGAAGCTGTCTTACAAAGGTGTAGAGAAGGCACAAAAATCAAAATTGCAATCCCTGCGCAGAGAATATGAGAGGTATGAGATGTCTAGCTCAGAAACTGTTGAACAATATTTTTCTCGTGTCACTGACCTTGTCAATAAGATGAGAGTCTATGGAGAGAAAATTTCAGATAGTACGGTGGTAGAGAAAATTCTACGCACCATGCCAATGAAGTTTGATCATGTGGTGACTACAATATTGGAGTCCCATGATCTGTATTAAAATGACAATTGCGGAGAATTGCAAGGAAGCATAGAAAGCCATGTACAGAATTTTAGAGAAGGCAGAAAAGCCAGCGAAGAAGCTCAAGAGCCGTAAATCTAAACCATGATGTTGGATCAAACTATGATGAAGAAACAAGAAGTCGAGGTTACAATAATAAAGGCAGAGGTAGAGGAAGTTTCAGAGGAAGAGGTCGTGGCAATAACTACAGTCAAGCAAGATGCAAAAATTTCAGACCACCTAGCCAAGGAAGAGGTGGAAATAATTTTGGGCCTACTCGTCAAGGAAGAGGAAGAGGTAATTACTACCAGGAGAAAACAAATTTCAACTGCTTTCACTGCGGGAAATTTGGTCACAAAGCTGCAGATTGTAGATTCAAGCTGATGAGTCAGAATAACTTCAACAATCAAGCCAATGTTGCTGAAAGTCAATGTCAAGAAATTGGTGAGATTTCTAATCCACAAAGTCTTTTTCTAACAAGCAACTCATTTTCAGAAGATGAAAATACATGGTATTTGGATCTTGTTGTAGCAATCATATGTGGCA
>CM062350.1:957179-982179 GCA_031216105.1 Dalbergia cultrata | reverse complement strand
TAAGCCACTAGCACTAGGCATCACTGATGGCACCACAACAAGTGCCGATTCTTCCTGGTGAACCATTGTTCGTAAGTAATTGGCTAAGGACCTCTTTGTCCTCTTGATGGCCACCATGAGCCTTGCCACTGGGTGTGGACTCTTTCCCTTCACTTTTCTTGCAAGCTTGAGAATCTCTAGCCTGTGCTTTGCTATGGAGATACCCATGCTTTGGAGACACTCATGGTTGAAGTATATTATGTCTTCTTCTTCAAGCTCATTGTGTGCAAAAGCAAGGCCATACTCATACACTAGGGTTGGCTCAAGGCCAGTTTTTGAAAGCCATGAGAACCAATCCATGGCTGCTGAGTTAAAGGAGTGTATATGTGAACTGTGCGTTTGGGGTATTGTGATACTCAACTTCAAGGGTGATATCTCTATATATAAGGGTGCATCAATGTGTGGTAAATAAAATCTAGTAAAAAGAAAGTGGTAAGTTTGAGGAGTGACTGATATATATTAGACTTTGTGGGGTTGGATCATGTGCTTCTGTTAAAAATTTGTGAATTCGTTGAATCTTGGGAATGGCCAAATTGAAAGGTAAGCAGTGGTATGTAACCTATGTTCATGTTTACTCCGAAAATAGGCCAAGTGTGTGAGACCAATTTCTAAGTGGAAATGCAATCCCGGCAATCAAGGCTAGGGATATGATATGATATGATATGATATGAGCAGTCTTGTAGGCACCCACTGCTCATTTGGTGTATCATGTATGTGGACCGTAGTGTAGTTGAGAGGAAAGTAGCAAATAGTTGAGGACCGAACTGCTTTTATTATTATAAGATATTTTCATATATATTAAATAATGATTTTGTTTTATGGGATATTAAATCATGACATAGTATCCTTGTGTGCTTGTATATATATATATATATATAAGAATTTCTCAAATTTTCCAACATGGTAGTTGGAAAACTCATTCAGACATTCTGCAGAACATTGATACTTTGATTTTGACTTTGGTTAATTAAACTGAAAGCAAGGCATTCTACTCTTTTGCTACCAAACGTTGTAAATTAGGTATGGTTGATCTCCCGTTACTTCTAAAACTTCTCCAAAGCATTACCGTCCATTCTGAGGCTTTGCTTTTTTGGTTGAACTTCCCAAGAGTGGATAAGGCACTGGTACAAATTCACAATTTCTTCAACTAACAAACAACTCCTTTTAAACTTAAGAAGTATTAATTGTTGGTCCTAGGAATGTTTGGTTCAATGAATAAATGGAGGTATATTAATTGAAGTGGCAAAGGAGAGAAACGTAGGACTTGCGGCATAGACTAGCTTGAAGGAGTGAGGAAAGAAGAATTCTTTTGAATTCTTTTGATATATATTAAGGAAGCACTAACTAGAATTATGAATTCGTTTAGAAAAGTTTTTTTTATACCAATACTATATACTATATTGGAGTCTGCTTTTTCTCGAGACGCTCAAGACAAAATGAAAATGAAGTGAGAAAGATAGGAAAAATAGCTGGTTTTCATTGTCCGATGACTTTTAGCTAGTTCTGTTATTTTGACTTTGATGTCCTGCTAGATTGACTTTGATGTCCTGCCGTCGAATTAGCCTCTAATCGTTGCGTATTTTCTCCTCTTTTTTCTTTTTTTTTATTCTTTGGGCTTTTGATTGACCATACACTATAATGGCTGATTAGTTTGCTAGTTTAAATTCTTGCGATTTTCAAAGGTTTAAAATTGTGCCAAAAATATCTACTGTCATATTTCCATTGAACAATGACGAGAATTTAAGCCCTTCGAGATAGATACATTCTTCAGCACCAAGGCTGTTACTAGATTTTGCTCCCCTTTATTGCACGGTAAACCTAAAGTATACTTGCTGAAAAAAATCTTTATTTCAATAAACATTATTTTTGCTTCCTTTAATAGAAATTCGGCACAAAGCAACTATTCACCATTTTTTTTTTGTCATCCTTTCTTCAACAGGTTAACTTGATATCAGCTTCTTGAAAAATGTTACAAGCATGCTTTGCGAGTTAGTATTGATCTAGTCGATGTATAATGCTTGGATTTCAATATCAGAGGGATTGAAATCATGAAATGACATTGTTTTAACCACCCAAAAAACGTATATTAATTATTACTTTCAGATATCAGTGTCGGCTGCCAATGTGGCGTGAGGCTCTTTTTCTTCTTTCTTCAATTTGTTATTTTTAAAAAAAAAATCAAAATCATATAGTATTCATTAAATTCCAAGATTTAATCCTGCTTTCTCCAAAATAAAAGTGAAGCTGAAAGTAAGAACAAAAAGTAAGTAATCCATAACTTGTGGTAGCTACATGACAAGCCACTTTTTCTCTAAAATCGGTAGGGCTTGTCCCAATGCCGAACAAATGGCTCAAACACTGTTCATTGTCTCCCAATAGTTGTTTTCATGTCCCAATTTTGCCTTTATGAACATGTTTCTATCAATTATAATTTGGATCTATACTGGTTCACGGGCACGAAAAAAATAATATCAAAGTGCTATTCCCATGTGTATGTATGATATATATCACCTTCTAGGTAGGATAGCTAAGTTGTAGGGAGTGATTAATGATACTCTCAAAGCAACGCCAAATTCACATCTTCAGTTAATTCACATGCTTATTCATTCCTTAATTACACCCTTACTTTTGCAGATCACTTTTTTAAAAATTGGACACAATTTGTTTAGATAATTGTGATATCCAAATATGAAATTTATTAATATGTGAACTAGAATTATTACTACTACTATTATTATTATTACTATTTTATATATATATATATATAAGAAATAGTTTGTGCAACACGTTGCTAAGTAATTATACAAGTAGCATATTTATGTAAGTATTATTATTATTATTATAAGATATGATATTATATTATAATATATATTTATGCGCAACACGTTGCACCTTGTTGTGCATCATCACATTATATATATATATAACCTAAACGAAAACACGGGAATTCCATTTCCGTTCCGCCTTCGTATTCTTTTCTTTTTTTTCTTTTTCCTATACTCCTAGTATATATTTGGCACATCATAACACTCTTAAGTAATTTTCTAAGAACCCTAACTGTCAAGAAATTTTTCCCTAGAGAGAAAAAAGTGGTTTCTCTTAATTTTCTCTAATCAATCTCTTCCGGTAAGTGATCTTCATGGAATTTAGTCAATTCTCTCTCTTTTATCTAATCTGTGAGTTTGAGCACTGTTAGGCATGATTTCTCTCATCATTCTTCCTCCCTATCATCCGAAACTCAGTTTGGGCAAATAAATTAAATCGTTTATGTCTTCATTGTATTATTTGGCAGTTATCAGTGTCATTCTTGCTCCCCAAGGTCAAGTTGTCAGTGAAAGCACACTCCCGACTACCAACGGTGAGTGGGTTTAAGCTCATGACCATACTTTTGGTCATTATTATTATTTTTCTAATATAATATAAATTATTTATGGAATTTTAGAATGATTTATGCCCAGAAATTATGCTTTTATGAATTATATAAATTATTTATGGAATTGTAGAATGATTTATGCCTAGAAATAATGCTTCTATGAATTATAGAAATTTTAGAAGATTATTATTTTATATTTATCATGAAAGATTATTATTTTAGAAAGCTCATAGGACCATACTTGCTGTGTGTATGATTTAGATATATTTTTATCAGTCAGAAAATTTCATGAACTCATGTATTGTATGAACAGTGAATTTTGTTGCTATTATTTTTAGCCAATAATTAGTGAGAAACAGATCAGTGAGTTAACGGCTGCAGGATTTGATCGTTAACCTTGGTACCAAGTGGTCCATTAGAGGACTAGCTCGCCCATAGTAAGGAACCTAGTGAGGTGTCCATTTACGGGACCTAGTTAGGTACCCATCAGATTAGTCATTGGCTCAGATTTAGCTATCAAGCTCAGATTATATTTATGTACAGAATCATTTCTGTTTCTCTACTAGTTGTTGCCATGAACTTAGTTAAATTATTGTTTTCATTATTATTATATGTAATTATATATAAAATGCTTTACACAGTTGCATGTATATATTATGTATTCTTGTTGTTGTCCCATGTGGGTTGTGAGTGGAGGCTCACTCACTGAGTTTTGATGAACTCACCCCTCTCTTTTCCTCCCCTGATTAGTTCTGATCACAAGATCTTCCCAGTAGTCTTTGCAACTTCTTTTGGTGAGCTTCGCTTCGGAGTGGGGCTTATTATAAGTTATGTTAGTTTAGTAGTGCTCCAGTAGTTGTGTAGGAAGGATCCTGGACATGCATAATATGAATTTATTTATTTTATAGATATCAGCTATTTTATTAATTATGTTTGATTTCGGCCCAGATTATAGATTTTATGCAGTTTTAAATTCAGGATTTATGTTTGGAGATATTATCAGGTTTATGGAGTTTGATTAAATTGGAAATATTATAAATATATTTTGATTTATTTATGTATATTAATTAGTTACGTTACTAGAGGCTTCCGTGAGGATTCAATACCTCGCGTGCCGATCACGTTCCCTAGACGGGTCATGACAATAATTCAGATTGCTCATATCCCTCATATGAGACAATCACTATATCCTTCTAAATAGAGGACGTCTGATTATTTTCCTTTTTTTGTTTGTTGAGCCACACCAATTATTGAAGTTGGATTTGGAGGTTTTGATGCAAACAAGAGGGAAAAGAATGCATGAATTATCTGTAACCGGGATAAATGTGTCACAACACTCCATGCTCGTCATGTGTCTCGTGCTGCTGGTGAGAGCAACAGATTGTTTAGCTTTATCTGCTCGGTTCGAAGGACCAGCCGAAAACAATAATTTATTATGTGCATCAACCACATACTAACTAAAGGCATCTATAACACCTACAAAATTTAATTTCACGTAAAACCATATTATAATGAGGAATTAGCCATAATTGTGTGCACTGTATCATTTGAGCACCAGTCAAATGAGGATATTAGTGTTGATTACCAGTGAGTGATTCTCTGGTTATGATTGAATTATTTTTCAGAGAAAATGGTAACTAGTTAATTGCATTTTGTTACAATTGAGCCTATAGCCTAGTGATTGTAGTTATTTCCTCTACCTTTGAGTGGGTGGTCTCGTGTTCAACTCGCCCCTTTCCTATCCCCTCTAAAAAGAATTCATAGTCTGCCTGTGCTAAAAAAAAAATTACATTTGGTTGGTAAAGGTTTGTCTGTTTGCGGACATCATAGTTGATTTCACAGTGTATTAGCAGTTGATAAGCATCAGATTTGTAAACCAAAATGCACCTTTGGTTTAACACAATTACCAAGCAGAGTTGGTTAAGAAATAATTATTTGGTACGTCATATTATGAATGTGCATGCAAGTTACAAAGGCGTAAATTTGTATTATTGAGTCATTTGTATATCTCACTTAATTATTAAGACTCTTTGTTTCTCTATTTTAAAAATCGCCACATATTTTTAAAATTTTCTCTGTTTTCACAAACTTTAAAAGGCTTTGTAATATTCTTAAATAAATTAAAGATCCCAGCAAGGGTATGAGGGTATCATAGGGCTGTCAAATATGGACCATGTGACTAACATGATGTGTGAGAACCAATCTTTGATGGAACTTCTGTGACTACCCAAAAAATAAATTAAAAAGAAAATCTTCTGTGATATTATCAACTTACTGCTGCATAACATTAATGGTACAAACCCATGTTACTGCATTAAAAAGAGTAACTAGATGTATTCTCGATATCCGAATACTAGCCATAAGCTGTCCACAATATCTTAGTGCTTTTGTGGAATATAAAAAATAGAAAATATAATTAAAATATTCATACGTGTTGCTAATTTTGAATTTAATCCTTGAAAAAAATAAATACTCCCCAGACATACTATGTTTTCTGTTTTCCTTTTTTTTTTCCGAATAAGTTCCACCTATTGTTATAATTGTCATTTTCCATATAACGGTCAAATAGGCAAGTAAAATAGCCAATTAAATGATATCAATTAGAGTTATAATTTTTTAAAAACTGAATTGGAGTTATAATTTCATTAATGAGTCACCAGTACGATCTAACTATTTCCTTTATTTTAGTGACTGTGCTGAAACTTTTAAAAACTGTTTTTTGTCTATGTACTAACTGTAATATGAATGACATATATAAAGACCAAAATCATATTTCAACTTAAAAATATTAAATAAATACCTAATTTGAAATTATAGGGATGAAAAAATCTGATTTTTGCAGTTTTTTTTTTATAAAAATTCAATTTATCAATTCCTTAAAAAAAAATTATGCTCTTAATATCTTAAAAGCACTGGTTAATAAAATCATAACAAATCGGACCTGCTTTTTGTGCCTAAGAAGTTAGGTCCACTCCACTTCTTAACTATCACTATGTAGTGTCTTATTCCATCACTTTTCTTTTAAAGAGAAGATGAACCTATTGGCCATTAGGCGTTAAGTAGGAGCTGGGAAATTGGGAGAATTCCTCTTCCCATTTTCAGTTTAATTTTTTTTTGGGGTTAATTTTCCATTGTTCTTGAAAAAAATCAAAACAAGAAGAAAACGCGATAGATTTCTAATTAGTTTGGGCTAAAGGAAGGAGGTTGGGAGTTGAACACACCTAATTGGGCTTGGCTTCAATCTACCATTCGATGGATCGGATGTTCAGGGTCCCATTGTTTCAGTACCCAAGCCCAATTTACCGGAGAACAAGTTAATGATCACACTGTGTGTAGACCTCCGACCCAAGAAAAATCTGTGTAGACCCAACAAAAACTTATCACCCCAAATTGTTAACCGAAAAAAACCTGTGTTATCACGAACCAAAATGTGCATGTTTATTTGAGTTGCAGCAAAGATGGATTTGAACAATTCAGGAAGACATAGTATGCAGGGTTCGTGATTATGGTAAATGCAAGATCAGATATATATGCTACAAACGAGAGTTTGGAGCATTCACTTGAGTTCTCAGATACAATTCCTCATAGAAATCAGTGGAGGCTGGAGTGTAGTTGAGACTCAGGCCACAATTATTGCAGCATTGTCTCATTTTGCTAGATAGCGACGCTATTGCACTCTATTACTTAAGTACTAACAAGAAAGCAGGGAAGCAGAAAATAATTCAACAAGCAACAAAGGACAAATAAATTAAACACCAGTAATTTAAGACATTGATTTCACAGAGGTTCGAATTTATGGTCAAATTTGTACTAATTCAAGCAAAATTCTTCCTTGCTTTCTATTTCGAATTTGACACTGGGTTGGAACTGAGAGGAAAAAACAACAGGGCGCAGCTAACATAGAAAAACAAGGTTCTCAGTTGAACTATTGTGCACAGATTAAAATTAGGTTAAGATGTTTCAAATATTTTAAAGTGTTTGTCGGGTATAAATAGCACACTGTTCAATGAGAAACATATGAAGATCAAAACCAACTAGAACGTATATATTTTCTGCTGTAGAATGAAAATAAATTGTGGAAATATGCATGTTTAGTTGTATGAATCTGTTATTCTGTTAATAATTGTTACAACACCGCTCTTCAGTAAAATGAATGAACATAAAAGGTAAAAAATGCATAAAGAGATAACAGAATTGCATATATAGCCATGTCCATCGCAAACTAACCCGCCAAAAGATGTTCCTCTCGGACTGAAATCAACAAGAAATCATTAATCTCAGACCCAATCAACCAATCATCATTCCTCAAAAGTCACGGCCTTTTGAAGCTTTGATGTGCATCCCATATCCTAATTATCAAAACCAAGGCCAAAAAGAAAAAAGTATATATTTGTCCCATCATACAGAAGGATCCTCTAATTGCCTTCTTCTGTTGTTTGTTTTGAGTCACATATGCACAAGCCAATGAATAAATCACCATCCTCCGCCTTGTACCTCAAATGACCACTTGATTGTAATAAAAAGCAACCAGAACAAAATGTCACTGAGATTTACTCTGAATGCTATAGACACTGCCAACGATTCCAACTATGGTAACAATCACTGCCAATACCAACATTATCAGTGATAGAATCCGCTCTCCATGGCTCAAATCCCCTTGATGTCCTAATCTCAATGCAACAAGAGAAGGAAATATAAAACCCAATGAAACAGCTGTTGTTGCCCCAGTGAACTTAAAAGCTGTCCAAATGTTTGGAATCATGGTAGACCCAATATATATGAGGACCAACAGTACCGCCGTCAGCCCCAAACATCTCTTCCTGCTCTCTGATAGAGGAGGTGATCCCTCGAACACCAAAGCATTCACTGTTTGCCGTAGGGAGAAATGAATGACAGGGAAAACAAGTATCAAATGAAGAATGTAGCCAACCCTTACAATGTAGTCCAAGGCTGAGCTAAACCGAATTCCAAGATCCACATCGAAATTAGTCAGCACATCAGACTCTGTATCTTCCCCAAAAAGTAGATAACCTGACAACGCTGTTGAAATATAAACTAGGATGCACAAGATTGTGGTGATCCTTCCTACTCGGTTCATCTTCTGAGGAGACCGCCCCGCAAGCTCATTGTATATTGGTTGCACATTAAAATGGCAAACAAATGCATTGGTCATGATTGGAATCACTACAAGCAAATCCAATATGGCCGTCTTCGAGCTTAAATCAGGAGTCATCCTTGGAGCAACGATCCGTCCTTCAACAAGCTTAATGAAAGCAACAGTAAACGTAACTACAACAAACACTACAGCGAGTGCCACCGAGGCAGCCGAAGTCAAGCTCAACGAATCAATCTTATCCAAGGAACAAAGCGGGGCAAGGAAAACCACCATGACAACAAAAACCACAAGCTTTCTCTGATCCCACACACCAGTCCCCATTAACTGCTCAAAAACCCCCAAGTGATGAACAGAACCAGACATAACATCCCCCATGATTATCAAGTAAACCACCAAAACACCAGCATTGTTCACTATAATACAGATTTCAGAAAGAATCCTTGCAGGCCTTCCCATAGCATGTTGAACAACCTCCCCATAGGAGGAAGCTTTAAACAAAACCGAATAGCGCAATAACAATTCTACACTAATTTCAGACAAGATCCCGATAAGAATGATCAACACAATACCCAAAACCACTCCTAGAACTTTCATGGCGGCAGGGAGGGCCATAATCCCTGCCCCAATAATGGTGGTGGTCAAATTAAACACAGCCCCAGATACCCCAGAGCCATGGTTGTGGCCGACAACAACAAGCGGGTAATTATCTACGTCAATCTCCAAATCATCATCATCATCACCGACATCGTGGCCGTGAACGACAACCTTGGACCCCAAATACTCGGTTTCATCAAAGGAGAGCCTTTGGAAGGATTTTGGTTTTGGTGAATCATTCTGAGGCTGCAATTCTAGATATGAGCTAACGGGTATTGCAGAATAATTAGTATCCTTTCCAAGAGACATTGATTTGGCAGATCAAAGCAATATTGCTGGGAAGGGAAGAAGGATCTGAAGATCTGTGCAGAGGGTAAAAGAAATAAAAGAAATAAAAAAATAAAAAAACTTACAGATTCAGTGATTGAGAATAGAGATTGGAGATGGAGCTTTTCTTCCCTTCTCAACTTTTGCAGAGAGTAAACCTAGATCTCTGGGTCAATGGATAATATATTGGGATTGAATAATCTCTTCTTCTGCTCTCTCTCTCTATGACTGAGTCTCTGTGAAGCATGTGCACCTAGAGAGAGAATAACAAGCACAAACGGGAGCTACGGCAAGTTTTTTGGGGAGAAAGGTTGTGCACTTGTTATTATTCCTACGAGTTTCCTACGTGGACTTTTTCATTTTTCTTAAACTTAACTTTCAATCCCATTTTACTCTTACTTACTATCCTTTTTATTACTATTGATTTAATTGATTAAACTATCTCTTATTTTAGTTTTACTTTTTATTTTTATTCATTTTTAATTTAAATTGCTTAAATAATAAAGAGAACAAAATTATTGAGGAATTAGACCCTTTTTTTTTCAATAATGAAGATATACATGTTGGAAGACAAAATATTTATTTTAAGAATTTTTCTAAAGGTATTGATTTTGAACTTCAAAAAAGTAGTTTTGTAAAGTTTTTAATAGACTCTATATCTAGAAAAGTTAGAAAACACAATCTCCAATACAAAACTCATATTTTTTTTGAATCCCTAGTTAGGAAACCCGTATTTTAATAGATAACATTAACTTTTAACATTTTTTTATCATAGAATATAAAATTACAAATTAAAAAATTATCTATGCAAATAACATAAGATAAATTACATAATTACACTTGCTCGCTTCTGACTTTTAATGTTATAGATAACTCATTTGTTTATTAATCATTCACCGACATCTTGTAAATTCAAAATGACTCTTATACCCTTATCCCCATCCACTCAAATTTAACCAACTTCATCTGCACCGCACAACTATTCTTGGCTCTGATCACCATCACCACCAAAAGCAACCGGTGAGACGAACGCATCAACAACAAAAGGTTCATGTATATAACGAAAAAAATAAAACACAATGTTTAAAATCCTCAAACAAGCACTTCATGTATGTAAAAGAGGAAGCTTGACAATGGCAAAAACACTGAAACAGGAAGGAAGGCGTGCGAGAAGAGGCAATGGCGGCCCCATGGTGGAGCTCGCGGTGGTGTGGAGGCTAATGGAGGTTGGGTCGCGGGACGTTCAACCTTCTGCAACACTCCGCTACGCTGACCTCCGCGCCGCCCGCGCAACCGCCGCTCGACGTCGCTGGCCGCTGCTGTTGCTCAACGCGACGTGGCCACCCGCCACCGGCAAGACCCTCGCACAACCCCCAAGTCACAATGCTTCTTCCCTTGAGTTGTGGACGTGTGGTTCTTCTTTTCACGATGGTGTTTCTTCCCTTTTCGGTTAACTTTGGCTTTTGTGGTGGTGGTTACTGCTGTTATGGGATCTTGTCAGATTGGCGGAGGGTGGGGTGGTGGTAGTTGGAGAGAAAAGGAGGAAGAAGAAAACAACAAGGGGGAAGAGATAGGACTTTTTTTTTCCCCTTCCTGATGAAGGGTAATTTAGAACTTTTGAAAAGTTTTTTTTAAAGATAAAGAGGATAGGTGTCATGTCAAATCAGAGAGTATACGTGTAATTATAAAGGAAGTGAGGGAGGCTCCTGTAATTAGCGCAATATCTTATTATTAGTTTGGCGTTCCTTCCAGCAGGTCGTATGTTGTTGGCAGATCCAGAGCAGTAATGATGATGTAGTGTAGGTAGGCCCAACTGACGGCAGTTTGACAGATCATATAGCCATCGGCTTCTTATATCAGTCCAATTGTAAGTCCAAGTCCAATGAGCTTAACCATCAAATAACAAACGGACACACCGAAGCCCATCCATTCCAAGTCCAGTGCACAGCTCATTGACACAACACGGGGATAAAATAAGTGGTGACGATTACTAAGAACAAACATTGACATGCTCCGTTCTCGATCATAGCCAATAGAAATCAGCTTCTGGGAGCTGGAAATCACATCCGCAGTGCATGAAGAACGTGATTCGGTTGCTAATCCAGGGTTCAGCCAACACACTGTCGTAGGTTAAGGTAAAGAATCTTAAAACTTGTACCATTGTTATCATCATCATAATATATATTATGGCTTTGTTTGTCGCATGTTATTGTCAAGAGTTGTGCTAATGCTATTCATCGGGTATTCACCACTGGGTACTTGCAGGCTAGGTAAAGACAACACATATGGATGAGTTCAACACCTCAAATGTACAGTTTCTGAAATATGGAACTAAATTTTCATATAAATAAACTATATTATATATATATATATATAGCTTTTATTTTGGCACTGTTGAGCGCGCGTGTGTTTACTTATCACTTAAAAACAAAGTAATTTTTACCAAGAACAAAAAGCAGAGACTTTCTTTTAGAGAATGTCGGTTGGTGCTGAGAAAAATCTCAAGTAAATCTATTGCAAATAAGTTCTTAGCCAGATTTTTACCTTTTTTGAAAAAATATGTTTCAGGAATCCGTGATGAATGTTTAACGTATGAATATGATATGATTTAGTACGTACGGTAGTAATTAAATTAGAAAATACTGAAATTTTTTTTAAATGAGTAAATACCTGGCAAAATATTAATAAATAATTACAAAATTATGAAAATAAAAAGATACGAAGAGAATGAATGTGTTTGGCTCTGTTGTGTAGATGAAAGGGTGGGGAAAATGTTTGGCAAGAGAGAAAGAGAAAATACAGAGGGATGAGGTGAGACCCATTCAACGAAATATTGTACACTTTCTTTATCTGCCATCCAGCTGAGCTGACAGGCATTCTGCGTACACCATACAAAACAAACCAATGGCTGCAGTCGGTCACGCTTTTCTCACTGACCGCCACCGTATCGTATCGTGCTTTCTCGTTCATGACTCCTCAACGTCTTTTTATCGCGCTATTTGCAAGACAAGATATATTTACACATTCGGTACGAGACAACCAACACTATTATTTAAACATAAACATATTGTATATAATATGTAACATGGATGGATGCGTCACTGGATGTGACTAGGAGTTAGCGCACAATTTTGATTTCCGATTTAATTTAACTTTAGATCCTTTAGCCAAATAATTGAGCACAAATCATTTTGAATTGGACAGATGGTCTGGAGCCGTTGGACGTGATTGATTAAGAAAAATAATCCTTTACATAAAATTTTAATCGATTCTGAAATTAAATGGTGATGTATAAATATTCTTCTTAAAAAAATATAAATTGAACATTTTAACTTTTATATATTAACTATATAAAAAAAATTTATATCATCATCTAATTATGTATTACCACATTAACAAAAGTAATCAAGTTTTATACTCTCTATTTAAATAGTAATATAAATAGGATGATTTAATTAAAAGTAAATATAATTTTTTTTATATTGTCCATGTATAAAAATTAAACTTTTAAATCAGGTAGCTTATATTTTAGGATCTTGTGGTTGAATAAATTTACACTTTTGAAAGAAGAAATGAAATATTATTTAAACTGCATTTTTTTTCTTATTGGTATTTGATGTAGCAGATACTTAGATATCAGTAATCTACCAGTCTTTTAAAAAAGTAGAATATTAGATTTTTTATTAGTTTAAAGAATAAAATGTATTTATTTTTATTCAATGTGAATTAAATTTTTTTATTTATAAGTGTCATTTAATTATTTTATAAATTAAGTTTTCTTGTCCCTAAAAAGTTGTGGTAGTTTCTTTTTGTTGTTTTCCTCAAGTCTATAATAAATTGAGGTTGGTGAAGGATTTAAACTAAAAAAATGTTAATATAAACTTGAATTTATTATGAATCTTGTATGTGGCATGATTTTAATAAATATTTTTATAATATTTATATATTTTAAAATTTAAAATATACTTTAAATGTTTAATATCTTACTACTTTTTTTTTTATAAAAAGAAAGTTAGATTAGGGAAAACTTGCCTCTATGTAAGGTTAGGGCAAACCACGTTGATGATTTACGGTAGAATTACAGATCGTCTATCAATGCGTTACCTGAAATAATACTTTACTACATATAAAGTTTGGCATGAATCTAGAATTATATTATCATTACTCTTAAATTAAAGTCATTCACAATTAAATTTTAGATCAATTAATGTCATTTTTTCCACTCTTGCTACGCAACCCCTGACAAACATGTAAATGCCTTTTTTTTATTAATAAACATGTAAATATTGACACAACTTAAAATGATGTTGACGTAGACCCACGTGGAAAAGTTCCACATCAACCAGAAAGATGGCGCTTGAGTTGAATTCTATATTTAAATGCCAAGTTGTGTGCGCGTGGACCAACCACTATAATAATACTAAAAAATTATCCAATTTTAAATATTTTATAGAATTAATAAAATAAAAAATGTTAATAAGAATTATAAATAATTTATTAAATTATCTTTATTTTTTAATATTTAATTTTTTTATTTCATTAATAAGTCAATAATATTTAATAAAAATATTATTAAAAAAATTAATACTATTTAAGTTTTTGAATAAATAATTATTTTTAGATAAAATAAATTTTAAAAATTTATTATTATTCAAAAACAGGTAGAGTAATAATTAGATTTTACTTCATATAATCTTCAAGAAATTGTTTCAAGTGTGTATCAGATACACAATTTTATTTAATAATGAAAAAAGATTAATACTTATTCCGATAATATAATCTTCAAGAAATTGTTTCAAGTGTGTATCAGATACACAATTTTTTTTAAACCTTTGATATAAAAAATTCCTTAAATAAAATGGTTATGAAATTTCTTAGGCAATATATTGATAAGAAAACATGGAAGCGTCCGTCTCATCCTGTTGACAGAAAAAAGATAAAATAAAAAAGAAAAAAGAAAAAGGAAACCATCAATTCATTGACTTGAGGAATTTTCAGTATTTACGGCAAACAAAACTTTTAGAAACAAGTCGGATTCGGATGTCAACATTGAAGCGGAGCATAATAAACTCATAATTGACTGAAAAATGGAGTAATTTTTTTTACGGGAAAAATGGAGTAATTAATAAAACTGTAATTAAAGATAACATAACCTATATTTGATGTTAATCAATATCTTTCGGGATAAAACTTAGTTTATATCTCTTATGTTTTATCAAAATTTCGGTCCAGTTTCAAAAATATTTTTTATTCTATTCACAACCCTAACATTTTTAAATATTTATATATCCTACCTTTTTCGATGAGCCTCATCTAAACTACAAATGAAAATAAACTACAATATTAAGAAACTACAGCAAGTATAAAATGCTAGATGATCTCAATAGAATATAAAATGTTAAGGATGCGTTTACTTTGTGCATTCAGGTTTTAGGTTCAGGTTTTTAAGCCTTCATAAAATTAAGCTGAAAAGCGAAAACAAATGTAACATCCTCTCACTTTATGGATTGTATCATGGCAAGCCGGCAGTGCTTCGGCGTCTTTGTCACTCACTTTCCTTGTAGCTTCTGGAAAACTTGAGGTCACCCATCCCAACATTACCCAGTCAACAAGCCTTGTGTGGAGTTCTTTCGGTTTGGGCTCTTTGAAAAGAAGATCATCTTGTTGGTATAGGTAGTGCAAATCGATTCATATAAGCCCTCCTCATTGTATAGTCCCATCTTATACAGTCTTAGGATCCCTCTCATTCGGGTGTGTGTCGGTTCATTCATGTACCCCTCAGCTTGGAGGACCTTGCGAGGCCGCTCCTTGTCAGTGCCCTCTTTGCCGCGATCACTCCTCGTCCTCGTCCTGGGCGTTACATGCCCACCGACATTCCGCTGGTTAGATCCCAGAACCACTGCCGTCTTGGGAGAGGTCTGGGCTCTGATGCCATAATGTAACACCCTAATAGAACCCCCTTGCTTGTGCTTAAGTTCACATTTGGATTCTATTAGTTGTCACTTTTACCTTGTATTAATTTTCTTTTGAAATTAACTTAGAAAAATAATGGAAGTTTTTTCTTTAAATAAATTAATTTTTGAAAACTCAAAGCATGTAGAAGTGAAATACATAGCGCTTTTATAGATAATAATCAAGTTACATTGTGCACTTAATTAAATAAAGCGGAATAAAAGACTAAGTGTAGAACAATTATCACATAAAGCTGGAATATAATCACTTAATACATAAGTCACTGTAGGGGCATATATCATGCTTGATAAGTTATTACAAATAACAATATAAGTTCTACTATTACTATTTGTTTCTCACAAACTATAATGTAACTAAAGCTCGGAATGCTCCTCTTGAGCAGTTTGAAATCTTCCGTGCTACCTCCTTCCCTCGGCTAAACTCGTTGCTTTGGAGTGGACGTCTGTCTCTGCAATAGCGACAACGGAAAATAAACATAGGAGTAGAAATACATGATTTCTCAGTAGGAGTTCCTACTTGTACTAAAAGTGTCATCGTTGTCAAATAAAATTATTTCGGGTTTATTATAAAAAGGTGAACAGGTAAGGATTCAATTATCAAACTTTCACTAGCCCTCACAAGAGTTACAATCTTTAACTCTAGTGAGAAATATTTTCTTAAGCATTCAAGTTCTAGAGCCAAGATTCAAGGAGGGTCATCCACTCGAAAGACTCATGTTCAAAGCTTAAGGAAGAAGAGAATGACCCTTTTTAGACCCTACACAAGAGGTCGGAGCTTCATCTTTAATTGTTCAAGTATTGTTGGCTTCTAACCTTGATAGAATGCCTCAAGTTTGAGTTATTGTCAAAAGTTTTAAATGATTATTTGAAAAATATATTCTATTTTGTTATGAGTACCCTTATGATGTTATCAAACTCAAATATAACTTGAAAATATTGTATGTGAAACTTGATTTAATAAAGGTAACTTAAGACATGAACATGGTAGGTGCTGGAATTTCTAGTTGTTTCTGGCAGCAGGTACTTCGAAAGCTACTGTTCATAAAATATCAAGTATCTCGAAATTAAAATAATTTTACTATAAACTAGACTCATTATAGAACACTCTTCAAAAAGAATCACCCAAAACGGAGTTTTCTAGCTCAAGATATAAATTTTTAAAGTAGAGCCTAAGACTGAAACTTTAAATCTGACCTTGTAGTAGTAAAATAGGTGTAACTCACTCTAGACAAATGCAAATGGACTGATTTCAACTTTGTTGGAAAGCTAACACATATAGGAATACATTATGTATAAAGCTTTGTACCACGTAAATACAGAATGAGAAATAAATTTCGGGATAGTGTACTGTGAAAGTGCAGTTTGGAAAGGTTCTGGCTAAGGAAAGACTTGGTATTTAAGCATGTCCATTGTGACCCACCTCTCTTTCACAGGGAACCCTCCTATGTAGTTTACAATGGATTTACACTATTCCAAAGATGTAAATGCTAAAATTTGATGAGTTAGGAATTTGGAACTACCTTTACTAAGCTGAGATAACAAGTATACAAAGAATTAGAAACTTTCTTCTAAAAGATGTCAAAACTATAAATAAAAGAATCAAGTCTTGTAAAGAGAGAATTTTAAGAATTTAAGTAGAATAATAATCTTCAAGAGTTATACGAAAACCATAATAAGAATATATAAAGAACCTATAATAAAATTTTGAAATACATTAATGTATTAATGGAATTCTAAGAGTACAAAGAACACTAAGAGAAAAAGATAATACTAAGACATCCATTACCTCTTAGGAACACTAGGAACTCAACTTGATAACTTTGGTTGCTTAAAATGAATCATTTATGAAAATGTTTACTATGAGATTTACATGATATTATCCATGTTTCATGAAGTGAATTATAGTAAAGTGAATGTATGGTGATGAGTTATGAAATGATGAAGATGAATGATTGATTGCCCATGATTTATTGTGATTACATGATGATATGCATACATTCATTTTCAAAGGAAATAATAAAAGTAAAGTTTGAAAAAGTAGCAATGAAAGTCACGGAAAAGTGGACTTGAGCTAAACTCACGGCTTAACCCCTAAGCCAGATTGAGATCACGGCAGCGAAGGAAACCAAAAAAGTTGTGGCGATGGCCACGGTATGAAACTCATTACCCTTTTAGGGTGGTCTAAGGCATTGATGCATTCATCCCGTGAGTAATTAAGAAATATGTTGATGAAATAAATGAAAAATAATGATCACTAAACAAGTGAATGTTGAGGATGAGTAATCATGAAATGCATGCAGCTCCTAAATGATTACTGCTTATTAGTGGTTTTACATGATATGCTTATATGTATGCTTGATGAAATACTGAATGAATTCCCAGGAAGGCGTCTTTGAGTGAGGAATGACATCTTTGAAAAAGACCCGTGTTGGTTTGTGGAGGAGTCGTCGATCAAAAGCGAGGAGGGGATGTTAAACAAGCAGCACCTAAGTTTTCGTTCATAACTTGAATTATTATTGTTTACGTTTTGAAAATATGAGGGAAATAAAAAAAAAACTTTTAGAATCAAATTAAAACATTAATAAAATAAGGGAAAGTAAATGAAAATTTATCATATTTTTGACAAGTCTTTTTTTAAGAAATTATATTCTTTAACACGTATGACATATTCTTTATCTAAGTGTAGAATATTTGATTATCGTCTTTAAAATGTAATAGCTTTATAATTTGTGACTAGCATCTACTCTTTAAAATGGGTTGCAATACGCAAAGGAATTAATCACTATATTTGACGGTGAATATCCCGAGAAACTAACAAAAATATAAAATATAAAATAATTTGACTTTTTATTAAAACTTTTTTAAAAGGATATGGCATACTCGTTGATTTCTTCTTCTTTTTTTTTTTGATAAAAGAAATTATTACTACTTTATTTCATCTACAAACTATTACTAAGGGTATGTTTGATTAGATTAAAAATAAGGATAAGTTTTTCTTAATGAATTTCATGTATAAAACACCCTAAGTCTAATAAATTTTATGGGTTTATATATATATATATATATATATGAGGAGGAGGAGGGATTGTATCTAATTGACTATATATTTTATTAGCAATTATCCAAATTAAATCATTATTTAGTTAATTCATACTTTATCAATAGGTTCAAGTCTCGAAAATAGAAAAAATTCTTATTGAAAACCCCTATCCTTCTACATGATCTCTATCAAGTCAAGTTAGGTTAGATCAGTCAATTTCCTAGGTCCATATACTGATAATTTATTCGATTAAAAAAAAAACTAATATGCATTTTGATATAGAAGAACACACTTAAGTGATTTCAGAGTAAATGAAATAATTCATTCTATTTCATTCAATAATTAACACATTAATTATTGTATTAAAAAAATAAAAAATAATTATAATTTATAAAATTAATATATTAATTAATAAATAAATAAAATAAAATAATTTTTTTTACTGTCAGAGTATCTAGTAATTTTTTTCACCGCACCGAGGTTCTGCACTACGTAGTCGTGCCCACCACGTATTAATTGGAAAGTTCAAAAAGGGAAAAAAAGACAGAGAGAAAGGAACAAGGTAAACTTGTACTTTTCAGCAAAAACTTTATCCTCCTGCTAGCAGGCCTCTCATGTTAATTCTCCACCCAAACCTGTCGTGTATGACTCGTGATCGTTAATTTTAATGATAGAACCAGACAAAACATAATTAAATAAAATAAAATAAATAATAAAATAATTTAAATTTTATATATTTATATTATTATTTAATTAAATTATTTTATTTAAATAATAAATATGATATTTAATCATATTTACTGATATTATAATATATAATTAAATAATATTGATAGTATAAAATTAAATTCAAATAAAATGTACACATAATAAAATTATAAATTTAATTATTATGCATTAACAATATAATTTTTTTACATAATTATATATTATATATTGTGATTTAAGTTATGAAAATTGACTTGTATACTCCTTACTTAAAAAATCATTCAAAAAAATATTTTAATTAAATAATAATATAAAATAATTTTATATCATAAATACATTAAAATTAAACTTTAAATCCATACAAAAATTTACCATGAAAGTTAACAGCGCCAATTTCGACACCATTAATTCGTTTTACACGAGCAAGGCTGAATGCGACGTTTAGCTGTCCCTGAGATGAGGATGGAAAGGGACAAGCAAGGAAGGAGGAAGCCAATGCCATGCCAAAAATGCTTGATATGACATCAATATGAATTAGTATCATGTAATGTAGCGTTCTAAGGTGGTAAATAGGTCACATGCGACGGGGCAGAAGACTCTACTTCACATGGTGCCACAACGTTATTATCTCACACGATACCTTTTATTTCCATGAGAGTATTAACGTTTTATTATTATTAATTGGTTTTTAATTAGATATTTAATTTTATTCAAGTACAAGTACGAAAATAAGTTACTGTACTTATATTTTAAACAAATGAGATATAGATATTTAAATGTTGGCAATATGTATAAATTAAAAAATATTGTTGACAATGACGAAAATGACTAAAAAATTAGGAAGATAAACATAGAGTAGTAATACACTCTTCAATTCTTAACCATTAATTCTTCTAATTTTATATTACACTCACAATAATAAGAGTTATAGTTTAGCAATTTTCACATCATTCAATGACTATTAAATACGTAGGGGGAGATTTTAAATTAACAAAATTTTTATACATGCTAATTGGAAAAATATTTATCATTTTTTGATAAATATATTAACCAAATAAATTTTAAAACACTAATATATAGATGAAATGTCTTGATGATAACATAGCAAACATGGACAAAGTTTAGTGAATTTTTTATCACTAATTAGAGAAAAAAACATTAAATTTATTATATATTCGTGAAATTTATTCTCATAAAAATATATTAATTCTCTAATAGTCCTAATAATTAGTACATGTTATAGGATTAGTTATAAGTGCCCTTATTATGTTCATTGAGCTTAGCAACATATCCTTCAATTTTATTTTATTTTATCTTATCTAGATGTAACCATTGATACATAGACTTTATAATTAAAAATCTAGTTAATCTGACCTGATATGATTGAGTTCCCAGAACAGGTTAGGAATTTTCTAGCAAGATTTTTTTTATTATTATTCCCAAGGCTCAAATCTAAAGCCCCCAATTAAGGGGTCAAGTCATCTATCACATTTACCAACCCCTGATTGATAAACATATCCTTCAATTAAATTGAGGTAAACCATATCCTCAATCAAAGGATTTATTATTAAAAAGATTACGAGTAATTAACAAGATAAAAGTTTTAATACAGCGATGTTGGTAGTGATACTTAATTTTCTTAAGCTCCAATATGTACCTAGAAGCCGTAAAAACAAAAAAAATGCCAAGTTAGCTAAGTCTTTTTGTAGACCGGAGCGGAGAGAAACAATACCCAGTCGTATAAGGGATACACTGATGCTTGATATTTGTGATTGACTAAATTTATTTTTTTAATAAAAAAAGTTTTAATATTTGCAATGTAATTACTATATTATTAAAAATAATCTTATTCTAATTTTGTAACAAGTGTCTTTATACATAATTTGAAAAGTTAATAATTTTTTAAAAGTAATTCATTTATTATGAGAAGCGAACTATACGGACTTTCCGCATTCATCATAAGATACTTATCGCGATTTCATTTTATCGTGGTTTCTTCTTACGT
The DNA here is from genome assembly GCA_031216105.1 of Dalbergia cultrata. Classification (NCBI taxonomy): domain Eukaryota; kingdom Viridiplantae; phylum Streptophyta; class Magnoliopsida; order Fabales; family Fabaceae; genus Dalbergia; species Dalbergia cultrata. The sequence goes on along the minus strand of CM062350.1, from coordinate 961,005 downwards.
GAGGTAATGGAAAAGGGTCGATAAAAATATCAGATCTGGTGAGCTTTAGGCTAGTGGCCGAAAAAAGGAGATTGACTCGTTTAAGTATTAAAAGTTAAAGATTCTGCGGATTATATAAGTATAAAAATAACAAAAATAATAGTATACAATTAATCAATAAAATAATTAGAAATTATCACGTTATAATGAGTTATTGTCCGCTTCAAATAACTACAATGATTTGGTAATTTATCATAGTTATATTGATTGACAGCGCATAAAAAATTATACTCTTATGAGATTAATTCTTTAAAATTATTGGATTTAGTTTTGTCAGGGTATAATTAATTGAAATAATTAGTTAAAAGTATATATAGCTGTATTACTGAATCATTAATTTTTAATTTATTGTAATATTCGAACATTTGAATAAAAGATTAATCATAATATAATTTTTAATTATTTCTAATTATTTAATTTTTTTTATATAAATATGTATATATACAAGGACCTCATAAAAATAATTTTAAATAATCAATAAAATATATTAAAAAATAAAAGAGAAAGAATTTTATTTTAATATATCTATTATGCCTAAGATACAAATTATTAAAGAAGTTTTAAGCTTATTAGGTCGAAAATTTTATTATTTTATAGAATTTAATGTTCACTAGTTTACTTTTGAGAGTCGTCAAAATACTCTTTATTTTGTCAACAGGAGTTAACTCGATAGATCAATTTTCTATCTATATGTTGTCATGATTTGAGTTCAATTTGCAAAATATTTCATTGGTAGATGACATATAGCTTTATAAATGCTTGATGAGTTTATAGGTATGTCATGACTCTATATGAGAAGAAATTTGCAAGCTAAGTATCTTCCTCAATCACGGACATGAGAAAAGAGGAATGATAATCTTGTAAAATATGGAGAGTCATAAAGTGAGGGGTTAATTGCATTTGAAAAACTTGGTATGACTCACTCATAATATAAATTATTGACCCATTAATAATGATTAATCCATCACTTTTTTTTTCACTTTACAATTCAAAATATATGTCATCATGAAAAATTACATACTTTTTGATTTTATTATTATTCATACAATATCCTTCAAAACAAACTTTAGTGTGCCAAATTAAACTCATGATTTCATATTCTAAAAAAAGTTGAAGAATTTTTTGCAATTAATTGCAAACATACTAAGATCTGTTTGGTTGATAAAATTACTTTTGAAATAATTAAGTTAAAAAATTATTTTTAGAGAAATTATTTTTAAAACAATTAGTTTGTGTTGGTTTAATTATATTTAAAGTAAGTTTAAGAATATAACTTATGTTTGAATATGATAAAATAACATTATTTTTAGTTATTAATATAAAAATAATAATAAAATTTTATCTTAAAAATACTTTCAATTACTTGAAAAGAGTTTCTACGAGAAATTGTTTTATCAAAAACATAACCTTTTTGAAAGTCGCTTTTTTCTTCGTATTATGTTTAAAAGTCCTTTCGAAACTCTGAAAAACGTAAAACAAATTGGCACCGACTGAATTATAGTACATTATCAAGAAAGCGACGGGCATGGACATCTTCGCTCATCGCTGTTGTCACCCGCACTGGCGCGTGCGTTTGACGCTCCAACCAGGGGAAATAAATAAACAAATAAACTAAAAAGTGGCTCTCAGTTGCACTTCACGTCGCATGAAAAGACACGGTGTAGTTCACGTACTTATACAGTTAAATGCTCGTTCTTGAAGATAGACCCAAACATGTGAAAGACGACTGCCATAAAGAAAAAGATATACAGAATTACAGATCCAGACACACATAAACATGCTTCTCGCTCCTTCACCATGGGCTAAATTTAGACAACGCATGAGCATGTGTTGCATGGGACATGCATCTTCTAAGCTAATGATTCATTATTTTCTCTCACAACAACACTGCTGTAGACTACTCTCTCTGAACACGGGTTGCAATTCTTTCTCATCCTGTTGGGATGAGAAAGTTGTAGGGTTTAAACTTTAAAAGTACATATTAAATTACTAGTTAACCAATTACTAATATTTACAAACTTATAGGTTATGTTAATTATTTGGCTTAAATGCGTCTTGTTTTTATGAAAAACAAATGAATTTTTATTTTTGTCTCTGGTTTCTTCGGTTGGTTTTGATTTTTTTTTAAACATTTAATAGACTGTTTAATAATTTTAAATTTGTTGTCAAATTGTTTATGTTAAATATTAAATTTGTTCATAAAAGGTAAGATAATTTAATCTTATGTGACAACCAACAATCATAAATAATAAAAACTAAAATAAAAATTTTAGAAATAATATGACACAAATCATTTTGTTCAATAACATGACGTGCATGATCTTTAATTAGCAATTGCACCAGTATTACTGGAATGAGAAATGATGTTGGTACGCACAATGCGTCCCGACGCACTGCTTGAAACCGTTAGATGGAAAAAAAAAAGCATGTGAAAATTATTTTTAAACAAATAAAAATATCTTTCAATGGTGGATTTGACAATATGTCAAGTGAATGCGTCGCGATGCAGTGGTTCTTATAACATCTCTCTACTGGAATTGGAAAATCTCCTTCTATCAAATATATAGGGTTTGTCCCTTGGAAACCATAGAAGTTTGTGACACGCGCGCCCAGAGCGAGGAATTAAACTGTCCATGAGTCCACGCACTCACTCAACCAAACCATATGAGGTAGCTCTAATAGGCAGAGCTGCCTCTATCCATCCATCCCTAATCAAAACCCAAAGGCACACCTACTACTACTACTCCTTCTTATTCACTACACAGTTTTCAGGCCCAGAAAGAATGTGTGGGGCCCACCCGACCCCATGTTACATGAGTTTATGTTCCCATTTACTCAATTCAATAAGTTTATTCATTAGTGAAAAAGTGAATATCAAATAGCATATTTACTTTTTTTTAATGTCAATATAGCATTGTTCTTTCTCTATCAATCCAAAAATTAAAAATATAAATATTAATAACTGAATAAAAATTTACTATTTTTATTTTTTAATAAGTGTCAATGTTTACTTATGCATACATATTAAGAAAACAATTTGATGAATTAAAGTTAGATTAAATTTAAGTATATTTTACAATATTATCCTTATCATCTATCCCAACATACTCTCTCTCATATTTAATCTATCAACTAACTCTCTAAAAAAAATAATTAATGTTATATAGAATTTTTAAAAGACAGATAATAGTAAAAAAGTAAAATTTTGTAGATAAACACTTATTAGAGAACAAATATGTGTATAAGTAGATAAGATTGTTCCTCTATAAATGAATATTAATTACAATGCTTTTGAAAAATAAAAGTAATGATATAATTAATTATGTCAAAAGTAGTATTGAAAAAAATTAATGCTTCTTTTACATCACAAGTAAATTAATAGATATTTTGAAAAAAAATTTGATAGAGTAAAACAGAGAGAGTGGCTAATAGTTATACTAATTACATTAATTAACTTCATACTTTAATTTTCATATTGTGTCTAGTTAGGAATGAGAAAAAAAATTTATGAATAAGTTTTAGAGTTTAAGTTTATGCAAAGACCATGTGAAAATATTTTACAAAATTATTCAATCACATTATTTTATTTACATGATTTTTTTTTCAAAAAGTGAAAGTGAGAATTAGTTATTATGGTTGATATAATAATATATGATTAAATGAATATGTAAAAAATTTTACACTATTAATGAATAAAAATTAAATTCTTAATTTTATGTATAAGTTTAATGGTAGAGGTCAATCATACAATTTTTTTCCTCAACCAAAAAGACTTTGATAGTATAAA